>CAEFZX010003443.1:0-186143 GCA_903066825.1 Alfaro cultratus
CTCTATGCAAAGATGTGTTGCACTGCATGAGGCAAATGGTGGTCACACCAGCTACTGACTGGTTCTGAGTCCCCAGAACCCCAATAAAGCAAAAAAAAAAAAAAAAGCACATTTCAGAGTGGCTTTTTAAACAAAAGTGTTGCGTTTATATTTTTGCTGAGTGTACATCCTGCTGGGATCTGCTAGGGGGGCAGCATCAGTACTGGAAATGTCAGCAGACTGATGATGCAGGCATCAGGGTTTTTTTTTGTATAATATCACTTTATACAAAATATTTAACAAGGCCAAAAACATACATTTGCTCAATAATATGTCCCCACAAGATAACAGACAATGACACAATGTGAGTGTGACTGCCTGACTGCATGCCAAGCATAGAGAACATTTAAAAAATATTCACTATGCTTTTTTAAACAATCTATGTTTAAAGTCAAGAATTGACCTGAAGTCTCTCCATCACAGTAAAATATTATTAACAAAATGCACTGGAGTCGATTAAACAGTTGAACTAATTCACTTCTCCTTCTGGGTACATTTAACAATAATTTTGAAATTGTCCAGGTATCAGCAATGCATGGTTAGAATTAATGTAAATTACTTAACAAAGCTTTTACAATAACAAGTAATGTAAATTTTCTCAAAAAGATCCTACAAGGTTTGGAATGGGAGTAAACAAACAGAAAAAAATAAGATTAAACAAGTTGAATAAAGGATAATCATTGTCTGCCTATTTTGTTGTGATGCTGACAGGGGCTAATGTTAACTTCTTGATAAAAAGAAAGATAATTTTTGTTTCAGTCAAATTGTTTCACCTCTGCCAATTTTTTGGAAATAACTTAAAAGGAAGATGCGAAATGGATTTTCTCAGGAAAGATAAATATGGATGTAGTGATAGCCTGCATCGTCATTGAAGAAGGTAAATTATAAAACAGTAACACAACCATTCGCAAGTAATCTCTGTAAGGAGACGCCATCTTATCAGAGATGGAAAATACTCAGACAATTTGTAACAAATTGTTACATTTATTTTTTCCTGAGTCACGTTTTCTGTCATTTCCTCTTGTTCTTTGTCCAACAAAAGATCTTAAAACACCAGAAAGCACATTAAGAAAAGTCTCTTACGATGTTTTCGTCATCAACAAAGTCAATATTCAGAGTCCCCATGGCCTCAATTAGAGCCTGGATGGCTGTGATGATATTCTGACACACCAGCTTGGTAAAACCTTTCCTTTCAGATTCACTGTATTCTCTGCCATGGATGATCCTCATCTGTTTGATAAAGGTGCTCTTCCCGCTTTCACCAGTGCCTAGAAAAATGTCCAAAGTATTAAAAGCAAAGCTAAGAATAATATGTATGACAAAATAAATGACATCAATACATCACTACTGGACTAAATTTTGGAAAAAAGCAACAATATTTTATCATATTTTCGATTCATATGAAAATATATTTTTATTTATATTCTTCAGTTTTTGTCTCAAGCAAAAACTGAAGAATCTACAAAACGACTGAAATCCTATCTGTTTTTTTCTTTGCAAAATAGCTCAACTCAGTCAGATAAAATGGAAACAACAATTTTCAACCCTCACCAAAGATTCTTGGTTTGATTTAGAAGTCATTTTAATGCGTCTCAAAGGTCGTTACATTAGAGACTTTTGCAGTCTCTTTGAAATGAAGTTACAGCCTAAGTGGAGCAGAGTTGTTTTGGAAGGGAAAGGGAGGGCACTATCAGACAGGTGGTCATATTGTTTTGCCTAATCTGTCACAATCCAAATGCAAACAGCAAATTTCTATGAACTTGAGGCAACTCACTTCCTTATCTTTAGAAAATATGCAAACAATGTCTGTTCAGCAATATCAGCAGATTTTGACACTAAAACTAGAATTTAAAAAAAAAGAGTCCAAATTCAGGCATCAGGAGGCAGGTTCATTTTTCAAAGACAAAAACGTTTGACAAAATAGTTTCTGGTTTGGAAACCCCCAAACCAGAAACTATTGATGAGTCTAAACTTGATGCTCTGACAGCTGACTAATACACACACAAAAGTGTGTGTGTGTGTGTGTGTGTGTGTGTGTGTGTGTGTGTGTGTGTGTGTGTGTGTGTGTGTGTGTGTGTGTGTGTGTATGAAGGGGTTTTAACAGATAAACAAGGGTCTAGGTAAATATAGCAATTGAGAGTTGAAAAGTTGACAACTTATGTTAGGATCAAATGAAAAAAATGCATAAACATTAACAGAATGTGTCCAATTAACAATAAAAACAGTGTCTGATTCATTAATGTGAGCTTAAAGCCAGGCCATGGCAAAATGTCTGAAAACTGATTGAGATTATTTTAAAAATCTTACCTAAAAGCAGCAGCTTCACCTCCTTATCCAGATTCTTTTTGTCCTTTTGAAGCTCTTTTTGTATTTCTCTGCTTATGCGTTCCTCCGGAGACAAGTTGCAGCAGCACTTCAACATTGTTGACCAGGTTAATCAACTGCGGTTTGTCAAACTGTGCAGGAGGTGATCAGTGAACTGAATGTTCCTTGTTTTTCATACCTGCCAAGCAAGGAACATCTCAGAACAGGCTGATTGTCACGAGTCACTTTTCCAGTTTTGCTACATTTGGCATTCCTGCCATGCAAGAGGCGGACTGCGACTGAAAGGAAAGGCTGTAAATGCTAACTGCCTTTTTTTTTTTTTTTTCAACCAGCGTTTAGAAAAATCTGTAGGCAAGCAGAGCTACTGGAATAGAGAATGCTTCTTTAACTATGAGGTGTTGAAGAAGGTAGAGAAAACACAGCCAAGCATAGTAATTATTAATAATTATTCACTTTCATTAGCTCCCAGAAGGAAGTATGACAGGAAAGACAATCAGATTACAGGCACACCTAGAATGTCTTACTGTAAATGTAGGTCTTTGTCATTTCAGCCTAGTTAAATGTAACCTGATGAATTTTAAAAAAGTAAAAAATGCTCCAGAATTTAAAGAAGTATAATGACAATGACATTTTGCCAATACAAATAGTCGAAATGAACCAAACACTAAACTCTAATTTAGTTGGTATAGTTTTCAGAACTCTCCAGATGTCATCCTTCTGAATGATGAGTGATTTAATTTGCAACATGACTTCAAGGAAGCTATTTTCAAATCCCTACTTTCCAAACAATTATTTTTTTAAGTGAACGATTTTTGCTGTTTTACATCAGAGTCATAAAACCTCACTGGCCCAAGAAAATATACACTGATATTCACTAATAGACGAGAACTCTTAAATTCTTGATTGTTGAATACTATTTATTTGCAAAATTAAATAATAGAAACTTGTTGAAATGAAATAATGTAAAGCTGCTATTATATTATCACCATAGAGTCACTAAAATGTTAGAGTTTGTTTAGGTCTGGATAATGTGCAAAGGTATAACATTCATCTTTTTTCTTTTCTTTGTACAATTTAATGAGTTATGACAGCAAACGTAGTCATTTTTATTTATTCCATAAACAACTTTTCCTCATTAACAAAATAAATGTGTCCTCATTCTATAACTCATTATGAAGGAAAATGGTAGAATTGACACTTGCAGTTCAACATAGTGAAGATAAATTAGAACAGAGTGTTGATGACAATGAATGAAATGGAAAGAGTGGCGCTGATGAGAATGAGAGAATCAGGACAAGAGCTGATAAGCAGTAAACAGACACAGGTATTTCTAGTACAACATAATATTGATTAAAACAGATGTAATTCATTCTGTAGGACCTATAAGCAAATAAAACAGCCACATTTCACCGTAATGGCTGAAGGATGGATGAGTCTTTGACATTCATTTTAATTGCTTCACGTTGTTACAATATTTCTTACATTACAAACAACATGTGTTATTAGCAAACTTACCTTCTGCAAAAATATTTATTTGGTCAGTCAATAAATCAACTTGGGTTGCTATGGGCAACCCAAGTTTATCCATCAGCAAGCATTGGTTGTCAACAATAGTGGTTGTACTTATTTAACAAACAAACATTTTCCAAACCCTGCTGACTTTGACAGAGTGTCTTAGAACAGCAAAAAAAAAAAAAAAAATTAAAATAAAATAAAATAAGAACTTAATTGCCTGCCTATTAAATTTTGGTTCAGGATTTGAGCCGAAGGCTTTTATAAACTTTTTTTTTCTTTTAATTTTTTTGTAGGCATTAAATTGCTTTCACACTTGTACTTTGTTTTGGTTACACTTGCATCAAACTAATTTAATGACATTAGTAGCGAAAAATACAGTTTTTAAATTATTATTTTATTTACAGAGATTATTTAGCGAGATGCCACTACGTATATGTTTTGATATATAATAAACATCAGTTGCGACCTGCATCCCTGAAGAATAAATAGATTCACTTGCATATGCTGGAGCTTTATCTAATTAAAGCAGCATTTTAATATGAAAATAAAATGCAAGACAGATATACAATGGTATACTGTGGCTGTCAGTCAAAGTTTTTGATAAGCTTATGAGTTTGACAAAAACCGTATAATGAACAAAACAAACATTTGGAAAAGGATGGTCTGATTAGATGAAATAAATATTTTTAAAAAATTCTACATCTAAAATGTTTTATGTGGAGGAAAACTAACATTACACATCTCCCTGAAATCACCATCCCTGCAGGGATAGTTTAGCGCCAGGATCCTGCTGTGAAGCTGCTTTTCTTCAGAAAGTACAGGAAAGCTGTTAGATTAAACCTAAGGAGATAAACATTTTGCTTTCACAAAATGTTTACAATAGCTTTATCATCATATTCACAGCAAATATTTTTAGGTATTTGATTTCTATTATTTAAAATCCCTGTAATTCTCTATATGGTTTACGACTCCCACTTTGGGAAGCACCGCTTTTAAATGTCCTTACAAGAGGAGCGTAACTGCTCCAGCACTTTAAGTGTTTGTCCCCTGAAAATAATGGTTCTTTGGCACAGTATAGGTCTCTGTTTGCAGGCCTAAAAATACGGTCCTCCTCCTGAGAGCTCCAGCCAGATGGATGCATCACAGCGGAGGATTTCAGGAAGAGCACGACTCCAGATGAGCAGCGGATGCAGCCAGGAAGACAAACCGGCAGCATATACAAGTAAATAATCTTTATCTATCAAATATATAAAGATTGTATGCTTGACAAAATGACCCAAAACTTTTTATTTAATTTTTTTGTCACATTCGCAAACTTAAATAAAAATATGAAAAAACAAATACATTTGAAATCAGGCATTTACGTATATTCTACATAAAGACAAAAGACCATTTTTTTCTAACTCTTTAATATTAAGACGACTTAACTTTTTCTGTTTTAGGTCAGTTATAATTACTGAAATTATTTGCTATCCTTTTAAGCAACTTGGGAAAGTCCTGTTAGAGGCTGTACTTTAATTCACGACCCTTGAGTTAACAAGAGCCAAATCTGTGGACATATTTTGAAGTCTAAGGAAAAGAACTGTAGATCTCATCAAAATTGGTGCATTCACGGGTACAATTTTCAGATATGTTCAAAAAATTGTTCTTGTGAATAAAATGTCTGAAGAGGTGAAGGAACTTGTTTTGTAAGAAAAATGTGTCCAGAGAAAAAGCAAATGTCTTTGTGAAAATCCTGGCAGAACAAGTCACGTGGTTGAAAGGCCGCTTAGAAAGGAAGAAGTCAGTCACATAGAAAGCCAGATCAGTTTGCAAATGCTCTCAAGGAAGATTACCAATGTTTTTGAAGACATGTTCTGTCTTCTTATTAAATTAATAATTTCAAATGGTTAATAACCCCAGTCAGGACCCACTCTTGGCATTAGCCGCATGTGCCGATGCCTAGTGAGCGGCCCGTTGCTGCAACAACTCAAAGGAAACCCTACGATAAAATAAACAACAACAATGAGCGGCCGTGTCAGGTGCCTTTTTCTCTTGCTGTTGAAATTAAAAATTCAGAAAACAGATTCTCTGTCAATCAAATCCGCTGAGAAGGAAAACTGAATCTATCTACTCCACAACCAGCTGTTCTGACAGACGCAGGTCTGGCAATTTTTACAAACATTTTGTAAATGAATTTGCAGTACCTGATCGTAATTGCTCAACCTGTTCTTTGAGTTACACTCAGGCTGTGTGGAGTTTCTCACTTATAAATTGGCTGTCAATCACAACTATTGGTAAGAAATCAGAGGAGTTATGCCATGTGGGCAGAGACAGAGCAGCTGCCACATCTCAGCTTTTAAAGGGAAATCAGGTTGATCAGATGGAGGGGTTTGCCTATCAGGGGACACAAATAGACAACTATCTGTCCCTCCAAATACAGGATTTACAACAAAGCTGTCCAGCCTCGCCATCTTCTCAGGAAGCAGAGATATTTTAAAGCGCTCAAAAAGATTTTTCTGTCATGGTTTACAGACCACTTATAGAATCCATCCTCGCTTTCAGTGTCACATCTTGGTCCAATTTTTATCACTAGCAAACAGAAAACAAAAAGTCTCGCAACACAAATCAACTTCCTCACAGAACTCACTTTCCCATCTGCATGAGCGCTTCATCCCCTCCATCACTCAGGAGACACAAAATCTCACTGACCAGGAAAGAAGTATACAAAAAAAAAGATCATTCATTCCAACTGCAATTACAGCCCTCAACAGCAGAGGGATTTATCTTAGGTGTGAACATATATGTTTCTGTCAGTTATTTTCTTCATTTGGTCCCTTTTACATAGGGATAAAAGGAATAAAAAAAATAAATAAAAAATAAAATATATATATATATATACATATATATATATATATTCAATGGTTAGAAAAAAAGATAAGACAATTAAGAAGAATCTTTCAGTCTCTACTATCTGTTGTTTTTCTAAATATATTAAAGAATATATTAGTCACATTCTTAATGTTAACAGAATAATGAAGCTTCAAGTGAAATAGTAAAGAACGGTACATTTTTTTGGCCCACATTTAAATATAATTCAGAAAATAGTTGCAGATTAAAGTACCAGAAGATGTTTTTATCGCGGTATTGTGGTTTGTTAGGAACATCTGCTGAATGAAGTACATGATTCAGTCTTGTTTATGCAAGTTGTCTCTCCAATGCATGTTCTGTTCAGAAGGTAAACCTAATTTACATCTATCCTGGACAGACGCACTGAGGAAACAATGATTTTGTCAAAAGGACTCCATTTTATAGCAGTATTCACACTTTTTAAAACTACTTTACCACTTTCTATACTGAAAAAAGTGTAATATTTTACACAGGGAACACAGCCATGAATATTGATTTAAGTTATCTGTACAATATTTAAAGTTTTTATGTGAACAGGACTAGTTTGGTCTTATTTAATATTAGACGACAAAAAGAAAAGTACAGAGAAGGAAACTATCTGATTCCACCTCCCACTTTTATTGTTAAGAAGAACATGGTTGTGTAAACATACGTACTTTCTCTTTGATATATTTGATCAAATAATTTTCACTTTAGGATTTCACCTTTTAACACTGACTTTAATGCTCACCAGAATATAACAAAGTCAAACCAAAGCGTCACCATATCATACAGTATGTGCAAAATCTAATCAAATTAAAGAAATGATACAACTTTACAGACTTCAGAGTAAATAATTTTAAGGAAACTACTTAAAAAACAAAACGAAACACAAGTGTCCCTGAAGGAATGTGATTTTTTACTGCCCAGGAAACTGACTCCAAAATGCTGAATATCCCTTTTAATCCCCCCACCAAACATAAAACATGGATGCCCCCAAAAAAGTTTTCTTTAGCAAAGTCACCACAGGCAGATCCAAAGTGCTGATCAAGACCTCACTAACTGAAGCTCATGCAGCAATGCAGCAGCATGCACTGTGCTCTTTTACATGAATGGTGTTATTAGTGTTCTCCCTGACCTGTTCCCTTTTAGTTAAGCCCTAATTTAAGCTTCAAACTCAAGTCTAAAGACAAACGCCACTTTAGTGATGCTGGTCTTTACAGAGCATCCAGTCCTGCAGCTTCCCAGAAGGAAGATCTACTGCATCACAATTCCTCCGAGGCATTCGAAGCCAGTAAAATATGTTTCCCCCTATTAATCTGCCAGTGTGCATTTCCACCGCTCCAAAATGTCCACATAGCGCTCCATAAATTTCAGAGTGCACGCTATATTAGACTCCGCTGAAAGCCAGCACTTTAATTGGCAGGTCACACTTTGTAATAGCCGAAGACATCCACTTACAGAGTCTAACAAGAAAATTTGAAATGCATCGGCTGTACAGTCATTCGATGACAAGCTCTGAAGCGCCTCAATTTCCTGTTTTGTATTAAAGTGTGGAACAGCAGGAACAGCAGTAGCGGCGGCGGCAGCAGCGGACGGAGACGCTGCAGAGCCCTCCCAGTCAGGGGGGGCTGCGCTGAGACAATTAAACTACAGCAGCAGCGCCAGGAGCTCACATCAGGCTGTGTTCTCTCAGGTTTAAGTGCATGATGTAGTGCTTCACGTCCTTGAAGACAATTTGGATGTTCTCTGTGTCCGTGGCACACGTGAAGTGGGGGTAGATCGTTTTCTCATCATCCACATTGAGACTGAGGAACATGTCCAGGATGAACTTTTGTCCTGCCTCAGCATCCTGCTGGGGACCTGAGAGAGGGGTCCAGCAGGACATTTGTTTAGTATACATTTGTAGAGCAAAACTGTTGATTTCACTTGAGTTAACTTATCATGAAATAGATGTAAGGTGACAATTGCAGGTGCATAAGAATAATTTCAGGGTGTTCCCTGGAATAGATGTGTCAAAAAAGCCTTAAACTAATCTTACCAAATGGTAGAGAAATCTAATCTTTAACTTTTAAAAAAATCATTTGGATCTTTGTTTAGGTTTCCCCTAAAAATACAAAGAAAAATATTCCCAAATGATCATTTATTTTTTGGTGTCACTAAGGTGGCTGTTTTCTAACTGTGTGTGTTAGGCTTTCTTCTTGTATGCACTGTACCAATCTTCTCACATTAAGCATGATATGAACTTTGTTTAGTACATGTGTATAAAACAGATCAGAATACACCTCAAAATTAGATTTATTTTATAGCTACTTCCAGCACAAGTGATTGTAATAATAAAAAAAAAAAAGTTCCTTCATTTGAAATACCCCCCCTCCTCCACATAAATGTACTTAAATTAAAGTAATAAAGTGAAACATTGTGATATTATGAGGCTTTTTACACATGTGAAGGGAGCCCACATGTGAATAGGTGTGTAGGATGCCATACTTTTAACATGTTAGCCCTTACCCTTAAACTCTGGGAAGTAGTCCACCAAATGTGAATACATGATTTTTTCCTTAAACAGATCCATCTTGTTGAGAAACAGAATGATCGAGGACTCGCTGAACCATTCATATTTTATGATTGTCTCGAACAAGGCCATGCTCTCCTCCATCCGATTCTGTGGGAAGCACATGAGCAAGAGTGAAAATATTAGGAGAATAGCCTGAGAGTCGTAATTCAGCGGCGATGGGTGTGAGCAAATTCAGCTGGCTGCCAAATTCATCACAGAAATCAGTTTTCCACAGAGCAGAGTGACTAAAGGGCTCCCCCTGCAGGTCAACCTTATGCACAGCCACAAAGGAACATTGAGAGGAGGTTTTTGAGCGTGACCAAAGAGAAATAGAAAGAGAGAAAGAGAGGAAAAGAGAGAGAGAGAGAGTGGAGAAGGGAGAGAGGCATCAAGCTGGTGTCGGACTTGAGAAATCTGGGTCATCATTTCCACCTAACACGTTTGGCTTTAAACAAAGGGAACAATCTCTCTTTGTGTCCCTTAAAAGGATTTTTTTTTTTTTTTTATCATCCCAAAGTGAGCCTCTTTCACATTCCCCATGCACACAAATAATAAGACACTGTGTGAAAGAAAAAAGTTTTATTTGTAGCAGCAGCTTGCCTCTCACCTCATGGTTGGACTCGGCGAGGACCTGATCGTACTCGCTGAGCGCCACCAGGAACATGATGGACGTGACTTTCTCAAAGCAGTGGATCCACTTCCTCCTTTCAGAACGCTGGCCACCCACATCCACCATCCTGAGGGGAAAGGTTAAAGTCATAAGGAAAAAAAACGGATTAACGATTAAAAAGAAAACATCATGATGGTATCACACTTCTCAGATTGCATGTTAGGGAGATGATAAAATAAATGCTTGGGAGGAGAACTAGGGGTGTGGTCAAAAAAGCGCTGAGCAGGAATGAACGTCTTGCTGCAAAGTCAACTCCCTCGAGTGCTAATTAGATCTGCAGCAGAGCTTAAGGACAAGAACAATGAAGCCATTAGGCCACATTGGCAAAAACTACGTATGAAGAAGTCGAGGTGAAGTTTTCAAACAGTGAACCAGCTGCCAAGCATGGTGGCAGTAGCGACAGGTTTTGGCGCTCACACCGCTAGCGGCGTTGTTGCGTCGCAAAAATAAATGAAGTGTATAATGAACATAAATTTGCAGAACTACATGTACATAATAAGAAAATAGGAACACAACAGGGTTTTCCTTAATACTCTTTATTTGGGCAACATAATGTAACATAATGTAATGTTGTTCATTTGTTTATTGTGCTACGTTTTTATCATGTAAAGCGCAATCATTAAAACTGGCCCCAGAATAAATAAAACAGATCAGCATTATTCATCTAATGCATTCTTCCTGACTTCACATCTAGACCTCAACTTTATTAAAAATCTTTAAACTATGCTGAAAAGCCAGGTGCATGCCGGAAAACCAATTTATATGAGCTCTTCTATTTCTGATGAGTTGTCCAAATATCCGCACAAAAAGTGGATGGTTTTTCTGCAGCTTGCTATAAGATGTTTATCCAAATGTTGCCAGGAGAGCATCTGCACATTTAGCTTGTTTGCTGATTGCAAACACGCCTCAACCTAAAGAGTTTAAGATTCTGGACTGAATAACAAATCAAATGCAAATTGAGCTTCTATGTTTCCTAAAATGTTTCCTACTACTTATTATAACCCACAACTATCCCAGTGATGGAGTGCGTGTGAACTGCAGTATTTTCCATGCAAATACAGAGACGTCAAAGTTTCATTTATCATGCAACTATTACATGAGGGCCTTAAAACATCTTCACTGCTACTGTGCAATGAGATCCATGTTCTGTTTGGTTGTCGTATTCAAAGCAATAATCAGGTATTTCCTGCAGTCTGACTAATTGGAAATCAGGTAAACATGACAACAGGAAAAGCGCAAGCAATCACTCCTAATGCATCAACAATGTGCCTCGCATTTTGAGGGTTTATTTTTGTAATGCATGACATTCCCAGACACAGAGTAGTACTACGCCAAGCACCCATCGTATTACCTTTTTACAGTGTGTGGTAGCAACCTCTTCTCCTCCCTGGCATAATAAGAAAGGACTAAGCTACCTGTTTTAGGTCAGTTAAGACTACCAAAATTGTTTTAATGCCGAAATAATGAGAGATACAGTTTTGTATTACTTTCTTTAAAGGCAGACTTTTTCCCAAACAAAGATGAGAATGCCTCTAAAGAATTTCGGAAAAGCCGCAATAATGAAGTCGTGCCTGAAACAATGCAGAGAAAATGTACTCAGTCAAAGACAGAGCTGCTATGATTAGTGGATCACAGCCATGAAAAAAATATGTCTACCCGCTGCGTAGAAGGATGATTATATAGAATGCTAGTCTACAGGAAGTGGTGGAGTCAATGCTGTCTCCATTGTCTGCCAGTTGGTTGTTATTTGAAGCCAAAGTGAATGCAGGCTGCACAAACAGAGCTGCCCTTCAGTATTAGAGCTGCTGCAGGGAATGGGTTTCAAAAATTCAAGTACCAGACCCGTGTGTCAACTCTGGACAGGTAAGTGTCATTGAATAAAAACCTGTGGTTCTTCGGTGTGTTGTGTGTAAGTTTGGATGTCAAATCCCCCCATTAACCCACGATAAAGTACACCAATACAGAACAGATCAATCATCTGCAGCCAGGAATGCCTTTTTTAGAGGGAGTGCTTGGATGAAGAAAAAAGAGAGAAAAATAAAATAACTGAGCAAAGAGTCAGGGAGCACTGATCTGTAGAACGACACTTCCAGTGTGGTCTGTGTAAAATATTAATTCATTCAATAGACCTGCATTTTTGAGTGAGAGTGAAATGGCTGTTGCCCCTACGACTTTCCCCGAATTTTTAGCACGTTAAATTTAGTTGCCAAGTTGCCAAGCAACCAAGCAACAAAGTACACAACATTGTTCATAAGTCCCGATCGTTGATCTCTGTTGGTCTGTTCCCCAAATAGGATTCTTCTTCTTTACGTAGTCTCTATAGTGTTAACAAACTTCATCCACCATTTGCACCAACTGTTTTTATTTATTTGAAATGATATAACTAGAGAAACCTAAAATATGTGACAAAAACAACAAAATAAATTAAGTATGTGCTTTTTTTGATTCCCAACAAATATTCCAATAAAACTTTTTTTTTTTTATCAATAATTGCCTCAGCAAAACAGATGTTGTACCTATAATATTGCAGCAGGAAGAGACCCAGCAAAGCACAAACAAAAACAATAAAACTCACCTGAATACCACATTCTCCAGGTCAAATGGATACTCTATTATTCCTGTTGTAGGCACTCTGACCCTTAGGATATCTTGCTGGGTTGGCAGATAAGCAGAATCAGCAATTCGAGCCAAGTCATTGAGATAGCTGAAGGCAATGGGAGATATTGCAGAGTTTAAAATAAAATTTGAATTGAATTATTTATTGAAAACTGAATTCTCAGTATTTGCTTCTAAGACATTTGGTAAAAACTAAAAAAGGAATTATTATCAGACTCTGTTTTTTTCTGAGAATACTGAAGAATTAAGCACAGTAAACTATTTGACAACGTTTAAGGAGTTATTAGTCTGTTTAGACTCACTATTTAGCCGAGTCTGAGAGCTGGTATTCCCTCCGCCGAGTGTAGCATTCCTGAATTCCCGGATCATTCCACAGGCTCTCCAAGGCCTCCACGTATGGGTTTGTTAATGTTTTCACACTTTCCACATCAACACCATTGACCAAGTTGGCATTATCCTGAGCCACAGAATGTAAAGTCAAGTTTGAAGTGCAAAGACCATTTTGTAAAATACAACTTTGCAACAAGAACGCCATCATTACAGACTGAGAACAACTAATTTTTCCATTTCATAAATTCTTCTTCCTGAGCTGCAGATCTCTGCTTTAGCTTTCTCCACAACTTTATCCCTGACTTGCCTGCTCTGTCCCTTGATCTTATGATGCTGTTTGGTCAAATATGTTCAACAACAAACCTCTGAGGCCTCTATAGAAAAAATGGAGGTAACACTTTATTTGACGGGTTGTGAATAAGATTGTCATGACACTGTCATAAACATGACATGACACCTGTCATGAACATGAGCAAGTCTTCATGAATACTTATGACTGTTGTCATAAAGTGTCATTTGGTAAATCATGACACTTTTAATACAAAGTTCACATTCAAAATGTCTTTGTTATGACAACTTGACATTAACCAATAAATCATGATCTGACATAAATTTGTTGTAAAAATATTACTGATTAAACTTTAGCTTTAATAACATAAATCTACATAATTTCAAAAGTTTAAAATTTTGCAATTTTAAACTTTCAAAATTTAAGATTTTGAAAGTTTATTTTACTTTATTTACCGTCAAATAAAGTGTTACCAAATTGGATTAATAATGAGATTAAATTTCACACAATTGAAATGTACTTAATTATATTAATTTACTGATTCAGTAAATTCTGAGGGGAATTGGTTGGACCAGATTTTATTTGTGGATGTCAGGATGAAAACAAAACCGAGTATCATTTTTCAGTTTTCATCTGCAAATAAAATTATTTAGCATTTTGCTTCTGCTCCAAAGTGATCTAGACCACTGTACTGTCCTATCACAATAAATCTTATTAAAATCTTATTAAAACACACCACAGCTTGTGGCTGAATCTATAACTTTACTTGTACTTTCAAAATGACAATATTTACTAAGCTGCTTTACAAGCCAGAAACATATTGAAACACCTAAAGTTATAAATCTGGAGAAAAAATTGTCACCTAAATATACTTAAAATCGAGTGCTAAATAACAATCAAAATAATAAAAAAGAAAATGTTATTTTTAAACAATGTGATTTCCGAGTCTAAAATGGAGACAAGCAGCGACGCAGTGGAACAACTTTTATCTTGTCAGAACGTTTGCGAACTTTTAACAATAATGTAAAGTCAGTGCAGCACCTGTAGCTTTCACACTAAGCCTGAAAATTGGTTCTTCCACTTCCTGTTTGAAGTTCTTCAGCTGCAGACCTTCAGAGTAAGCTTTCACCAATAATCTACTTAGGGTAGGAGCGGCTTGGTGATCATTTATGGCAAACTACTACAGTCCGTTTACATTCAGGCGCGCTTGTTTACGACTACATCTCCATCAGAAAACCCAGCTGCCTCGATGTGTAATGTGTCATGGCAAACATTTTATCCATGATTCATAAAGCGGTGGATTTGAACCGGTCCTTCTAGTAGTGTTTTTGCCACAAGCTGAAAATCTGAGCAAAAGGCCATTGTTAGGTAATGCACCTTAGTCCACTGTAAATAAACTGAACAAGCTGATTAAACCATCATTAACTTCCATCAAACAAAAACCGTTACAGAGCTGTTTATCGGATCCTTTATCTGCCCACACTGCAGTTAATTAAGTTATCTGTAAGAATTTGCGGGAGAATATTGCTGCTTGGCCGTTTATTTAAATATTTATGTTATGCTTGATTTATCGTGCACAGTTTCTGTTATTAATACTGGCATTTGGTGTTTTACATCCTCCAATATTCAAAAACGTTCAGCCTCAAATTTAAACAAAAGCAAGCTGGCAAGTATGAAGAATTTCCAGCCAAAGTGACAGCTGCTGCATGCAGATTTTATCAGCACTCATTAAATGTAGCTGCAGGAGCCATTTTAAAAACATTGTCTCAATGATTTTTATCATGTTTCCTGCTGGTTTGTAATGAACCAGCCCAAATGAAGGGCTTCCTTCTTGCTATAAGCTTGATGAGAAAACATGGTAAAAAAAAAAAAAAAGGCTGAAGGTGGAAGCTCCCAGCTAAGAGCCAGGAATTCCAACATAATGATTCGGATGCTGTGCAACATTTTCCTGCTGAAATCATATTTCCCAAAATGATGCAACTGGAAAACTTTTTTAGTTTTGTCCAAACTACCTCTTTTACTGCATATTATAATTACTGTGTGTCATATTTCTGCCATTACTGTCTGGAGAACTACTTTTTCTTTACTGCTGACAGATCCAAAACAATTCTGGAAGCCAGTCGTCTTTTTTGTGCCTTGCAAAAAGTATTCACACACCTTGAAACATTACGCATTTTTCCATGCTACAACCATCAACTTCAGTGTTATTCGCCTGGACAGACAAAAACAAAGTAGTGCAAGTGTGTGAAGAGGAAAACAAAAATCTATCTTTAACTTTTTAAGCAATAGAAATCTGACAAAACTGTAACCTGTGTTTTTATTCAGCCAATCTGAGCAAATACTCTGTAAAACACCTGCTGGTACAATTACAGATATGAATATGTTTGTTTATAACAACATTGCACATCCAGAAACTAAACATTTTGTGTGCTTTTCTTTCTGTCAGATTGAAAGACAAGTGTCCGAATGCCGATTCTAAGTTTCGCCACAGATTTTCAACTGGAACTACGTCTGGACTTTGACTGCACCATTGTAAGGAACAAATATGCTTTGATTAATAGTCCCAGAAATCACTGCGATAATATTGTGGACATTTTAAATATCCAAAATACATAAACATACCATAATTAAATAAAAAGTAAAAGTAAGTGAGTGCAATCCACACCACATTTTAAGTATTTTATTCATTTAAAAAAATGTATTTACTTCACAATTTGTGTTGCTCTATCAGATGGAATCACAACCAAATGCCTGAAAGATTGTGGCTGTGCTGTAGCAAAATGCAAAAGCCACAAAGAGTGCGAATACCTCTGCAAGGCGCTGTACATCAGATGGTAAATGGATCATGTAATTAATGCAACAGCCCTATTAGTCTCCCTTTGACAGCTTCCTGTAGGATGGGCATACATTCTGTACACAGAGTCCTGTTGTCCACAGATAAACCCAGAAGATTCCTCAGTTGCAGAGTGTATCCATTGCAAAGTACAGTTAAACGTTCAACCGCTTTGAGGCATGAAGTGGTAGCAGTTATCTAATCTTCAGCTTTATCGGAAAAAAGAATAAATTAAGGCAACGACATCAGAACCAGAGACTCAAATAAACAAACGTAGATCATAAAAGAATGTCTCTGTCGCTCTCTCTCCCTCTCTACTAGATACAGTGTTTGAGTCTCTATAGTTAATAGAAGCAAAATAAATGTTGAGCAGGCTGCTAAAGTGGAGTGGAAACTGCTGCACATCTTCTACACCGCACAGATAAAAGATAAGTTGGACAGCAGCATGCGTTCAGTCAGACATTTATTCGACAGCACAAAAACAAAGAGCAGTACAGGAGGTCATCCGTCCTGCTCTTGAATACCCAATTAATGTCTAGCAATTCTGTTTTTAAGCTGAATTCACTCCAATTTGACTGTGGTTGTGATTAAGTTTACTTACGTTCCACCATCATCACATTTAAACTAATTTGTTATTCCTGGGCTACAAATTCATCCTCAGTCCTCTGAGCCGGCACAGATCTCCATCCCCTTACAAGTCAAAAGCTGACTCAGACTCTTGTGTCTGCCTCTCGTCCCGACCTGAAACTCTCGCTGTTTTTAACTGTTGTATACTTCTGTGAGCCAGCAAATTTAAGAGACTAATGTGCTCCTGTCATCGGCGTGACAGGTGCAAATTCCTGTGGGATTAATAGGGAATTGTCTGCCTTTAGCAGGCCTGCCGTGTTCCACCATGCATTCATCTGAGAGACAGCCTGCTCTGCAAGCAGACAAAATCTGCTGGCAGCAACATTGCAAGCCCAAACAATGTTGAAAATTACCAGAAGTGCTTTTCCGGGGTGTGTTGCAGACTGTAATATGCCTTTTGCATGCTCTGTAAGTAAACCTTGCGAATACCTCTCTGAAGTGTTGTGGAGTAAACCCTCTTTTCTCACTTTGTCTGACTGAAGCAACAATGAAACGAAGAAGGAAAAAAGAGCTGTCAGGCCTACCTGGTTGTGCTTATACTTGTAAGAGATCTGTAATGTGCTCATGGCTTGGATCATGGCCTGCATTGCTGTGAAGATGTTCTCATAAATCAGTCTGGTGAAGCCTCTCCTGTCCTCCTCAGAGTATCCACGGCCATGGATGATCCTCATCTGTTTGATGAAAGTACTCTTCCCACTTTCACCAGTTCCTGGCCACCAATAGAAGCAACGGAAACGAGATCATCTCATTTTAAAACTTGGGAGATTTTCGCACACTTGTAAGAAGGAAGCAGAAAAAGACATCTTAAAACCGTAATGCCGCCTGTGGTCTTTACTTTACAAAAACAAGAAGTTTTGCCTCTAAACAGTATTATAAAACTATTTACCTTAAACGCGCACATTTTGGTTGTATTTGTTTCTCTAGCATTACTTCCTTTGTTTGTTCATACTATGAAGGTACTGCTGACATCATTGTGAAATCTTGATGAAGCATTTCACATGTATGTATTTGTAGCTGACGAGTCTAAATTTACGGATCACACTTATGACCAGCACATAAATTGTCAGTCAAATGTAGATGACATTTAATCAAGGCAAGACTTCCTCAAAATCATGCTCTGTCTTGAATTTGAAGTAACAGGAACATATGCTGCATGAGTCAGTCTTTGCGAAATGCCTTTCAGCATGTTCACAGAATTGCCGATTTCGTTTCTTGGAATGATTATAGCTGCCAAAGACTGAATAAGGTGTCTGAAACATTCCTTGGAGAATATCATGATGATGTGATAGCGTCACACAGCTTGACCAGATTTGTCAGCTGCACAACCATAATACGAATGTCCTGTTCCAACACTATCACAGCGATGTTTTTATTGGATTTAGATTTAGTGACTGCAATGGCCATTTTGTAACAGTTTGAGGTGCTCTGAGCTTTGTACCACGGTGTGTTATACTGCTGCAAGTAGCCCCGCACAAACAGGTGCACTCTGAGTAAGCAAGTAAATGTTATTTATATGGCAGTTTCTAAATATAAAAACCACTAAGTGCTTCACAAAGAGCGCATAAATACTGTTGTGATGTTTAAACGATACTCAGATGGTACCGAGGCGCCTAAAATGTTCCAAGAAAACATCCCCCACACCACTACACCAGCCTAAACCCTGGATACAGGCCGGATGGCTCCACTGCTCTCATGTTTACCCCATATTCTGACGCTAAACCCGAAACTGAGATGAAATCAAACGCTCTTCCAATCTGGTTTTGTCCAGTTTTAGTCAGCCTGTGTCAATTGTTGCTTCAGTTTCCTGTTCTTAACTGACAATGACAGTGTACCGGTACCGCCTCCTTAGCCCAGCTGTTACAAGGTTTAGAGATGGTATACGTTCCCTGGATCTAATGAGTCGTTGTTTGAGCCACTTTTGTGCCTATAGAACTGCTCTGACGTTTGATTTCAGCCAGACATCTTAGTCCCCACAACTGCTGTTTGATGAATATTTTCTCTTTTACGGATCATATGAACACAGGAGATATTTTGTACATGAAGCCCGCAAAGCAGCAGTTTCTGAAACACGTTCAAAGTCAACTAAATCCCCTTTCTTCTGGATTCTTATGAGCACTTCGTCAAGTCTTCTTCACCTCATCTAGATTTATCAGAGCACTGAGCTGCTGATTGGCTGATTATTCCTTAATTTGTCATTAACAAGCAATCATGACAGTGTCTGGTTTATGATTGTTTTTTGTTTGTGCGTTTGATGTAACTGAACCTATAAACTTCACAGTAAAACTTTAAACCAGTTTTCCCTCAGCAGTCAATGTTTACCATCAGTATTTGATTGAATATTGTTAAACATGGAACAGTTTATTTGCTCATTTTAAAGTGAATACGTAAGAATCAAGTGATAATTTCTTGCTACTGTACTTTTACTGCACTCCCTTTTATACAAATTAACAGCGAATGTGCACTTTTGAGTTTTGGTGCAATTTACATGATTCAACCGTGAGATAGATGAACCCTGCGTGCAAATCACACAATGGTGTGGTTGTCTTGCATGAGGATTAAATACAAATGTGAAAGCCCTGAGTTATCTCGTACAAATACTGAATAAAAAGCAGTGTTTTTACAATAAATGAAACTTTGAGGGGAGGGACTGGCGAATATCTCTCCTAACTCCTAATCGTATGTTAATAGCCAGAGGTTATTAGACAGACAGAGCGCGGTTTCCGTCCCTCACCCAGCAGTAGGAGCTTGTACTCGCGTTGGGAATCCTTCTTGTCCTTGCGGAGCTGCTTCTCAATCTCAGCGTTGATCCTCCGAGCTTCTTTGGCCTCTGGACTGAGGCAGCAGGTCCCCATGGAGCTCAGCGTCATTGCTCCAGGAGAAACGCTTCACCTTACATGGCAGAGACACGCACAGCAGAAGTGAGGAACTGAGAGCCCCGCTCGCCTTTAAATCTGCATTGTTTCAGACTGACAAATGTCTCATTTGAGTAACTTCAAAACATTCTTATTCTGACCTGGAAGCAAGAGCAAAGGCAATTTGAGGAAGTGCGAGAACAACTAAGTTCCTCTCTCTCCCTCTCTAGTGAAGAGGAAACATAGTTTGTGTAACAACTTTTGCGCAGCGAGTCTTTACAAACCCTATAGCAGAGCTCCGGGCGTGGCGGGCTTATGATGCTGGATTTCTCCCCCTCCTCTTCAAAACGTTTAGAAAGAGAAAGAAAAATTGATTGTGGAATAAAAAAATAATAATAATATCCACCTGTCTCGGTTTCTGAATTTTCTGCAGCTGCCGTTACTCTGTGCGTTCAGTTCCCGACCTGCTGATATCTTGGATGAAACCCAACTAACTAAACCATGTGACAGAGGGCTGTGCTGTGATGGGAAACCGTGTGGGCTTTCAATATTGCATTATAGGAGAACACATTTCCGGTGCTAGCCAGATAGCAAAGGATGCACTTAGAGCAACAGGCAGACGCTTCACCTTTTATCATTATGCTTCATCTCATTACATATGCCGTACTGTCCCAAAGAAACAAACAAAACACACACACACACACACACGAACTCAGAGCTGTGACACAGACTTTATTTACTAAACACTTGGAGTTACTACAAATATCTGAGAGCAAATACAGAATTTACCACTTGTGGACTCGCAAAGCTGCATCCGCCTGACACAGAACTGCATCTTCAGGGATGCTTTCAAAAAACAAAAAATAAAAAGAGAGAGAAAAAAAAAAGTCCAAAAATGAAAAAACTAAAGTACAGGAGTGAACAGATCTGAGACTGAGGCTACACAACAGCTAATCCATTCTTTATAGTGACAGAAAACCCAATATAGATGGAAAAAGTTGATTGTGTAATTTTTTTTTTATTTTTTTTTTACAGTAAAAGATTCAAAATATAATTCCGTAATCAGAAAACACGTAGGAAAGATTTCATTAGAAATACATTTACAAATAACTAGATTTATTTGTCCCTTCACCAATTGTACACCTTTACATCCCTTTTAACCTGTTTCATGCCCACGCACATAAGCATCGTTTAGTTTTGTTTGTAGCTTTTTGTATATTGCAGAGTCATGAAACAATACGACCAAAAGTGCAGGAACAAAATGGCCGAACAGGCACACTTTGCATTTATAAATTATTTCTGCAGTTTTGTTCTGACATTTTTATTATTTCAGCTTATATTTTTAAAATGCTGTGTTTCAATAGCTTTAATATGATTTTAGAGAATGTTTATTTTTGTTATGTTTGGCACAAAAGGGCCACCATAGCAAAGAAGAAAACTTGTAAGTCTGTGTTTTTGGCACTTTTTTCTTCCAAGAAAACATCACACAGTTTTGGGCCGAACCAAAAGTCCTTAAAATTACAGGTTTTAAGCAAATATATATATATACAAACCATACAATCATCTTTCAAATAAAAGTAGATTTTATTAAATTTTTTTCTTTTGCCTTAACAGTCTTTCACATTTATTACACCTTCAGACAGAAGACATGTTTGAAAAAGGTGTCATTACCAAAAAGCATTGGACTAGGCTGATCTGCTAAAAAAAAAAAATATATAATTATTAAGGCGTCAACAGTGTAAACCCTCCCAGCAACAGACCAAATAATCTTCTTTACATTTGCTTGATTGGTCTGTTTTTTGTTGAAGACACAGACCTACATGGGTAATTTCACTGTTCCTATGGTTGAATGTTTGAATTTATTTCTGCCTCTTCTTTACTATTTGTTGCACACTGCCAGTGAGCTGGTGGAAAAAAAGGTTTATTTTGTAAGGCATGTTGCCCTTGCAAAATATGGAAGAATTTTGAAAAATATTTAGTCAATGTTTATAAAAATGTGATGATATCCTGCATTCTATTTTAGCAAAAGCTGAGAAAAATTTTTTATTTTTTCCTTTTTAATAAAGGCAGATTAAATCAAATATATATTTTTTTTGTGTAAATATATTCATTGTGACATGTTCACACAAGGTCATCATACAGGCCCATGAATAGTGTGTGTGGTGGGGTTTATAAATGAGCTGTCTGGGGTTTTCACATTTTTAATCCCAAAGACTGACTCCGAACAACGCATCCATGCTTATACAGAACAAAGCCCCACACACTCCTAACCAGTTTCTCCTCGGTACCCATTAAAAGCATAACATGTAAAACCGTTTGCTCTCTGTGAAACTGAGAATACTATTGATTTCAGCTGCTCCAAAATAAATACTCTCCCAAAGCCCTTCAAACACCATCTAAAAAAACCCACTTTTTACATATGGAGACAAGGGATGGAAAATGTAAATTAAACAGTTATTTAGCTTTACTCCAATAGTTTCTCAACCACTCAAAAACTAGTCATCTTTGTTAGGAAAGTGGTCTTAAAATTCGAAGGAAATCATAAAAATATCTTTCAAACAAGAACAGAAAAAAAGTACATTCTGCTTGCTGTACTGAAATGCGGAAAATAAGGCCTAGGGCCGGTTCACAACACCAAACCTAATCACAAAGATGGGTTACACACCAGTAGATAAAAAGAAAAAGAAAAATAAGATACCAGCACTGAATTATGGATTTTTCAGGCCTCCAAATAAAACCTGGTATACACAACGGTGGTGTAGCTGGAGACAGTTAAAGGGAAGGGACACATCTACCCAAAGCAGAGGAATGTTGGCTCTGAATAGAATGAGCAAACAGTATGGCAGCATGGCTTCACCCTCTCTTCCGCTTCCCTCTAGAAGAACCGACCAGAGTACTGCCTCACACTGAAACGGAGAAAATAAAAAAATATATATATTAAAAACACGGAAAAATATTTATAAGAGCAGCAGCACGACCCAAGTCAGGTTGGGCAGCTGTAAATACTGGATGCTGAAAACAGCAAGACATTCTTCACATGGAGCTCAAGTTGTAATAAGAATACCAAGGTCAAGGCTGGAAATAAATCCTGTCTGCTGGAACTGACACGCCATCTCAGACCTGCTCAATCGTGGAGCGATGAGGAGGAAAGGAAGTAAACGCACACACATGTACTACCAAGTAATCTAATTACTGACTCAAATGATAGATTTTGTATATATCATGCCCCAAATTAGCCCAGAGAGAAGAATACTGTATATTTAGTAAATGTCTTCCTTAAGGTTAACTAGTTTGAACCAATAAGTAATTTTATGAATTTAAAAAAAGATACCAATTATCCAAACAAAGAATACAATCTTCATTTTACTATAAATCGCAAACTACTACAACATTAAACCAATAACTTTTTATTGTACTGGTTCTACATGAACAGCATAAGAAGCGTCTCAGCTGCAGAGAGAGGATGTTGTTTTACTTGAAGTCACATGCCTGTTCTGCAGTAAGTACTGGGCATTCTGGATCTGGTCCTGTGTCCCTGTGATGGTGATGATGCGGTCCTCAGAGCCCTCTAGTGGTTCATCAATCTTGATGGATGCCCCAGACTCGTGGCGGATCTGCTTGATTCTCTGGCCGCCCTTCCCGATGATGGAGCCCGCCAGCTGCACGCCGGCAAAAATGAAAACAGATTTAGGCGCGCCAAAGGCACTTAATTTGTCTCGTAGGGTTCTGCACTAATCATGTTCTACTTACATCTTTTGGGATGGTGACTTGCGTCGTGATGACCGGGCCTCCGATGTCACTGTACGATCCTCTGCCGCCTACAGAGAGAGGAAAGGACCTTTGTAGGAAATCTTTCTTTAACTGGGGCTTGCAATCCAGAACAAGCAATCCCTTTAAGTTAGGAAACAAGACTCTGGGACAGTAGCAATCTATCCCAACTCACCAGATGGAAAGCGCTCCCAGGAAGAATGGTTGTCTTTGAAAAAGAACATTAAAAAAGGAAAAACAGAAAGTGGAAAATGAAAATACACCACAGGAAGAGGAAAGGAAATGCATCATGCAACAGCAACTGCGCAGTACTGCTTGAATGGCCAAAACGACAGCGATGGTGATGTATCTATAAAGAAATACTAGGCTTTGTTGATCCAAGTTTGTCCTTTCATAGTAAATAGAAAAATGACAGTTGAAATTGTGCTGTGTAAATTAATACCAGTTGTCAATTTTTTTTAATCTACTGGGTTTAACTAATTTACACTTTCACTTTATCAACGGTAAATAAACATTTAAAGAAATTGCTCACTAGTGCAACTAAAATTTCTACTACTACTACAACAAGTGACTAATGAGGCAGCCAGAAGGGTTTTCAGAAATACAGAATTAGCACTTTTTTTTTTTTTAATTCAGCTGTTTTTTCCTCTTCATTTAAACTACTTCCCAAACCAGTTCTTGGGAATCAATTAGCTGTGCTATGTTTAAAAATCTAAATGCCACTCAAGAGGAAATAGTGAAAGTGTAAAAACAACATCAACAGGTAAAACCTGTTTCTTACTCCGTTCCACAGAAGCTTAATTTATAAAGAAATACTGTAGATATGGACAACAGAAACAAATTTCAGTCATCAGCACTAAGTACTGGGTGCTGTTTCTAAAGTAGAAATTTTTCAGGAGCTGAACTTAAACCTAAAAAAATGTAACATAAAAGAAGAAGAAGAAAAAAAAGAGGATTCCCACACTCTGCAGCATGATCCTTGAGAAAATTTCATAGTTTTTCAAAATGACATTTAAACAAAAATATTTGAAACACACATATACAACATGCATCAGAAAAAAGAAAAAAAAACAAAACAAACATTCAACCCTTCAGTCTAGTATCTCCCACTCTTCTGTTGTTCCTTCTTTAGCTTGACTTTGGTGCCTTTGCATTTGTGTTATGTTTGAAGACAGTAATAATCTGCAAGTTGATAAAGTTGAAGGACTTTGGAAGTTGTTTTCCCTCCACCCCTAAGTTCTTAGTCAGAAATAACACAGGAATGACCCCAGAAATCAGAATTACAAATTGGAAACTTGGAAGGCCTTTGAGCAACTCAAAATTAAATTACCAATTTTACTTTTTTAGTTAACTAAAACACTCACTCTAAAATAATTTTTAGAAAATATTTCATATTACTGGGATGAAACCAGATTATAATTCCTACACAAATCCATTTAACTTTTACATTTATCATTTTTTTTAAAACCCTGTCTCATTTCCTGTTAGAAACAAACTTCTTTGTTTAATGACAAATATTTTTAATCTTGCAGGGGTATGAATGTTTGAGCTTAATATATGTGTCATAAAATAAAATAAAAAGAAAAGAAAAAGAGTCAAACTGAAAATTAAACTCAACTTCAAGTCCAGAAGATCTTAAGGTTGTCACTGCAATGTTTGATAATGCTCTGTTGAGCAAAAAACATCTTGGTACTTCAAAGTGTGTAAACGTGTAGAGCTAAAAAACAAACGCTCTCTAGCCATTTCAAGGCCAAAGTGTGTAAAAAGGTAATAATTACCATTGTTTAGATAAATTAAACTGCAGGGTTATCATAGAAAATAAAAACTTACCGTAACCACCTCCACTCTGCATTTCAGGATCACATGAGAGGAGAGAAAGAGATGAAATTTACAAACATTAATAAGGAATCAGAACACATTTTATGCTTTCAGTAATAACACAAATTATAAACTAAATACACATATGCATTATATTACCAATCAATATGGCTCTAGACAAACGCTTTGATGTCTCACTAGGGTTATGCCATTTTTTTTTACCTCTCTTTATTGTACAAAGTCAATGTTACATATCTGAAGACACTAGACAATACTTTGCAAATGCACAGCTGGAATCAAGCATGTTTAATAAAAGCTACTCTGAGTTCAAGACAGTCACAAAACAAATAAAATAGATATAAGAGATAAGAGAACTTAAAAAGAGTCAAGAGAACTTTTAAAAGTTGTCTTATCCGACCAGTGTATGTCTGGGAGACTAATAAATGCATAGACAGTAACACACACAAATTAGTGTACTCACATTAGGACATAAACTTGACAAATTTAACACTGATTTGTGTTTCAAAGACAATGGCAGATTAACAAGCAGCCAGCACTAACCTAACTTGTATTGTAATCCAAATCCTAGAATCTGTATTAATGCTGAGACAACTAGAAGCAAGTCTGCCGTTTTTAAATAATATTTAAATCTCAAGAGTTATCCCTTTTTATGGTCAAAGTATTCGTCTGCACTCTTTTGCTTGCAGCTAAAACCTGCGGGGAACCACTTCAAGAACTGCTCTGGTTCAATTGCTCGCCTGGTGGATCTCTGGACTGCGTACTCAGTTACTCAGTGGTAACCACGGAGACAACTGTTGCCAGGCAACAACAGGTCTACATGAGTGTGCATCCAATGTGGAGGGAGAAAAAAAAGCAGCCATATCAGAGCCAGTGTGCTGTACTACACTCAGAAAAGGAAATGCAATCATCATCTGAAAACACAACTCACAGGCAGAGACCACAAAGTCTTTTGAGGAAACAAAAAAGCTAGTGAGCCCTGACGCTACAGCTGATTACACTCACCATGCTGTCATAGCGGTCTCTGCCTCTTCTTTCACTACAAAACAGGAAAAAAACAAAGTTGTTAATACAGTTTGACCCAACAGGGGTTTTCCACCAAAGTGCTCCAGTGCCAGACCAAGACTGTGTGCTTTATCTTCTTCTAACTGGTCTTTAACAAAGATAACAGACTGTTAACTGGTTGGTTTTTGCACATTAAATGTCTGATCCTCGCTCTGTTGTGTTCTGAATATCTGTAGAGCATCGCAGTGCAAGGGGACATTGCAGCCACTACAAATGGCCAGGTTTACAATTTTTGGGGAAATTATTCGATCTCAAAGTTCACATTGAATTTTTTATATTTACTCTGCAGCCAGACCTCTCTACAGAATGGATGTATGGACTGATGGTGCATGGATGGATGGATGAACTCACAATGAATGAATGAACACAAAAACCTCTAAGGGGACTTTAATTTGAAATGCCATAAAAAGTGTAACAAATGCTTGCTAAAACGAGTCAGCGTTTGCAAACATTTAAAATTTTAGCAAACATACCTGATTTCCGACTGACATTTCTAAATATGCACAACGTTTCAAGAATGATTTGCAAACACCAGCAGCGAATACTCAAACATCTGATACCATCATCAATAAAGCCACAGATGGCATTCATAAATTCAGTCGAAAACAGAAATTACAACTGAATTTCAGTAAGTAGCAGGAGACGTTGAAACAGTCACTGGAAATAAAAAGATCTGGCTCCAAGCAAGCAGTGACACTGGTTGATTTATTGGAGAACAAAACAGGTATTTTTAAAATCACAGATGTGCTCTTTTCTAAATTCTGTTCACTTTTAAAAAGAAATTTAAAGCTTAACCTTGGTCTTTCTCACCTTGGTCTGTCATCCATGCTGCCATGATAGCTGCCATGTGAAAACCTGTCCCCTCTGCAAACAATATAAGAAAAAAAACAGATGGATGTGAGGTAGAGATGTAAAATAATTCATTAAGACTGAACAACTCCACTGTTAGCTTTTAAAGCCTCGGTGTTATTTTATGTTGCTGGTTACTAAATAGTAGTCTTTCAATTTTTAAAACAAACCTTTGATGTATAAATTAATTATCTACTGTAAAAACTGCCAAAACCAGTCAAGTAAAGTTCGCAAATTCATCCAAAACAATTTAAAACCTAACAGATTAGGATTGAAAGCATAAAATCTGCCCAATTCTCACCCTCCTCTTGGCAGCGGGGGTGGCGGGAGAGGCAGGTTACGCGCTCGGCTGCCCCCTCGTATGCCCCTGCTAAGCGGCGGTGGAGGACCCCGGCGAGGGCTCATGTCATCGTAGTCCCTTCTGGAGGGAGGCAGAGGTCTGCTGCCACGTAAAGGAGGCAAGCGCTCAAAACCGCCGCGCACGCGGATGGGAAATCCACCCATGGGTCGTCGGCCCCTATCCTCAAACAACATGGTGAAGCCACCGTAGTCATACGTCTCATCATAGAAGTTAGGGTCGTAAGGCTGAGTACGGCCTTTAATCGGTGCCTGCAAATTGAAGACAAGTTACAGGGAAATTATTAATCAACATTGGAGTACACCAAATTAAAAATAAATGTAATGTTCTATAAGTCAAGATGTGTCAGTATTAATTATTTTTAGATTATTAATAGCAATTGAGAGGGTAGATTTACCTCTGATACTAGCTCCAGGATCACTTTTATGCATTCAACCACACGTTCTGGTTTTCCTCCCACTAAGACGACCCTGTCGGTAGAGTGTGGACAGCACTCTTGGAACAACTTGATGGTGGTCTGGGTGTTCTAGTACACAAAAAGTTTTTTTTTTTCCTTAGTTTCTCACATTCATATTCTGACTCCACACAGTCCAAAAAACTTTCCTAATAAAATGCAAAAATGCATTAGAACTTGTCTGAGCAGTAGCAAACAAAACGTCTTTTAAGATGAGTTTGTGGGAAACAAAGGGCAAACACAGAGTTGTCTTTTTTTGCTTGTACTGCTCAGCTGTTAGTGCAGAGGACTAAAGGGTTAAAATGGGCTGTGTCCTACCTCTCTCAGCTCCTTTATCTTGGCACCTTTCACTCCAATTATCCCACCAGCCAAGCTCTGATGGATCAGCAGGCGAAGCTCACAGTCAAAATCAATCCCACTGTAATGTTGGTACTAGAAAAACACGAGAACAAAAGTTCTGGGTGCTTAGATATTAGTGTAGCAGTTGTGGAAAAATATATATTTTTGAAATACATGGAAAAGTTAACATTTGATGCAAATTATTGGTTTACTACATTACAATTTTTCCAAATTTATATACATTTATTTGAATATACATTTAGCTTAAGTATCGTTAATGACAGACTTATTATTTATTTTAATAAAGACATTGGGTTAACCTCTGAAAGCTAAAACGATACCACCGTTTACTTACACACAACACTGACATAACATCTTACCTCCTCTAGTGTTGGTATGATTTTCAGTAGAATCTCTCCAATGGTGTCGATACTGGCACTTACACTCAGGATCCTGTCAGAAACCAATTCGGCAAACAGGAATAAATGAATTACAAAAACAAACACCGAAAAACGGAGGGATAAACCTGACATAAAATACAGCCCGGCAGACAGTCCTGGACTAACTAATAAGACGCTTTAAACGAGTGCTTAATTTTCCCCAACTCTACACTGACAACAGCAGACATGCACTGACTCCCTTACTAATTTCAAAAGTAAGAGAAGCTTTACGAGGACAGGGGGTTCCAGAGCGTCTCAAAAATAAATAAATAAATAAAAAATAAATAAATAAACAACGTGAAAGTGGCCACACAGATTTTGGGTAAGTGGTGTAAGAGCGAGAAACTTCTTCTATAACCATCCCACCACCAGGAAGTTGGGGAAAGAGAAAGTCATTTAAAAACAGCTTGCCATTACAGCTGCACCACCAGCTCACCGTCTCATTGTGACCACGAGGTTGGGAAAGGGGGGAGAGGGAAGGAGAAGGGAAGAGAGCTAAGGCGCCGAGGTGAAAGCAGAAGAGGTGGGCAGTAGAAAACATTAAAACAGCAGAGGGGTTAGGGAGGGGTTACCAAGTGCTTTGTGGCACAGAGGAAGAGCAGGTTGGAGAGGGGAAGGGTGATGTGACAAGTTTGATAGGCAGATCTGATCTGATGTAACCTAAGAAATTCAACAGAGGGGGGGGGATGCAGCACAATGGAATCAAGAGACATCAATGAAGTGACAAAGTGAAAGGGCGGCGCCTCCACAGGAAAGCAAGCTCTCTTTCTCTTCTCTCTCTCAGAGATCATGGGACGGTAATGGTGGAAACAGTGTGGGAGAGTGAGGGCAGAGGAGAGTGGGAGGTTGGAGGCAAGGGGAAGGGACCAGGGGTGGGTCACAGAAGACAGAGCGAGGGGGGAAAAAAATTAAAAAGATGCCTGCATTTCACACATTTTCTCCGAGCAACAAATAAACCATCCAACTTTAGTGTTGCTGAGTATAAAACACCAACTACTTTGTAGTGGGCTGTCAGACAATTTCCGCATGATCAATTAACTGTAATGAAAGAGTCCAACTTAATAGGAGATGCTTAAAAATGGACAGAAAAAAATCAAGGAACAATACATGTCTTATAAAGAAAGGAGGGGGTGTTTGGTGAAGGGGAGGTTGTAAAGTGTCATGTATATAAAAATGTTCAAATGGAAACAGAAGGCAGGCTATCAAAGACAAGTGTTTCACTGTTCTAATCAGGCAGTGAGGCAATAACTGGTGGGACATACCGCTCTGGGCCACTGCTGTCTGGGACTGATACACTGGCATTGTACTGCATGGACCGAGGAGGAGGTGGTGGTGGTGATGGTGGTTGTGGTGGAGGAGGTTGGCATTGGGCAGGGGCATTCAATCACATCATGTCAAGTTAGGTGCCCGAATAAGGAGGGGCACAGTTTATGGGCAGGGCCGACCGGGAGTGTCAGATGGCCGAGCGGTCGGGTTTCGTTCGGGGGCGGGCGGAGGTTGGGCCAACGTCAAGGTGGGCAACGCAGGAGGGGCATGTCGATCCGGTACATGGGCAACGGAGGAAGGTGGCCAAAAGTAAGAACAAAAACAAGTAAAAGGAGAAGGGAAGAGGGGGAGAAGGAATACAGTTTTAATTGAATACACGCCACACTTTGTCCCAAAACGTGATATGAGAGAAACTGTGAGAGTGAAGGAGAACAGGAAGTGTGACCAGGACAGAGATAAGTTTTAACAGGCAGTATGAAGGAGCACATTGGTCAAGTTAACAACACAGAGAAAAAAAAAAAAAAAGATGTTCCAATAGGGCTGTTAGGAATTCCCAGTTTAAAAAAATAGAGCAATGTAAGCAATATCTAGAATTAGCTTTAATTATTGGGGGGGAAAAAACTCAAGCAGAGAAGTTTAACAGTGACTCTCTGGTAGAGGTTGACCGATATTATCGGCCTACCGATCTATTGGCCGAAACTTTCCATCTTCATCAGTCTTTATGGCGCAGACTTTGTTGTTTTTTTTGTTTTGTTTTGGGGGTTTTTAAACACGCATATTTTCAAACACAGAGTTGATAAGGTAAGAGAGCCTATCAAAGAGCTGAAGTTACACAGAACAATGATTATTAATCTGTGAGCTGAGTGTATTTATATCTATATTTATTTAGTTAAAAAGGATACGTTTTTAGAGGAAACTGTATGTATAACCTTTCGATTCATGGAAAGCATTCAGATTGTAAATTGCAGTTTTAGCCAGCAGTAGCTACTCACTAACATTTGGTCTCAAAGTTAAATCACTATAAACCTTCATACTGAAAGGTTATGTCCTTCATAACCATTTTTTGAGCTAAAGAAACGAGTGTCACTAAATCAAAACTTTGCTTTTTGCGTTGTGAACGGCCCTTACAAAATCTTACTGGTTTAATGTCAGGTGGAGCGGCTGCCGCACAGTTGCTTCTGTGCAAATTAGCGAGTTGACAGAGTTCACAGCCTCTGTTTGAAACAGGAAGTCTACATACACAGAATAAAAACACAAAAAAGACATACAACTCTTTTTCCCCTCACTGTCTGAACTTAAATCATAACTAAGACCGAACTTCTCTTAACATCTAAAACAATTGGGCAGGAAGTTAAACTCCAGCAGCAAATGGGTCTTGTAAATAGAAAATGACCCTGAGCATACGAAGTGGTTACAATGTTGCTTAAAGACAAAGTCAATGTTTTGCCCTGATTTCAATCCTATGGAGAAGTTGTGGGCAGATCTGGAAAGGTGTGTGTGTGAGAGGCATATTCCTTCTCTTATTATTGGGGATTTAGGAAACATGAAGTTTTAGTAATAGCCAACTAAAAACAGAGAAGTTTTGACTGATTTAACTTCAGACAGTGAGAAAAACAAAGTGTGTCTTTATTAGGTTGATGTAAACTTCCTCTTTCAACTGCAAACTGATGTGTCTGTTCTGTATGTGTAATTATTACCTGCATCACTGGTGGGATGACAGCAGAACTTGTTCACAGCTTTGGATATGGAGAAATTAAACAAATTAGAACGTGTCTTCCTGTGTTGTAACACTGTTAGCTTGGTACCACACACGCTACTGTTGTGTATAATGTGTTTGTACAAACTCTTGTGCTCTGTCCACTGCACCACTGTTATTTATGAAGGTGGAAAACCTATTGTTGAAAAGCTTATTAGTATGGACTGAAGATGTAGCTGACAACGGATGTAGTTTGGAGGAGAGCAGGGGAGACCATGTTTCAATTACTGACAAATTTTACTAAATACAGGAATTGTGCTTTGTGCATTGAGTTTCATTCAATCACATTATGCAAGTCCTAATCAATGCCATTTCCTCTGATGTTCTCCTTATGGTTTATGTAGAGGAAATTTGAGCTAAAAATGCCTTAAGAGTTGTTTTAAAAGGGGGAAGTAACACAGAGGAAGATGTACAGTTTTTTTTAACTAAACTTGAAAAATGCAGCACATTTATTTTTGGTCCTCAACTTGACTCATACAAGTTATGTTTTAAGCAAATTAGTATAACAGTAATCAGTGGACACCTTTAACCCTCTCAGGCTCAAATTAAGTTCTAGTTGCAGGAACAAATCTGATATTTAGCTGTTGCAAATCTGCAACATCTGCCTGGAGAGGGTTAAACGTCTCCTTTCCTATATGAATTGTATTACAGTAGGGAAAAGAGAAGCTACCAACATCAGTCCACTACTAAACCGACTACATGTGAAAGAAAATGGCAAATTTTTTGATCAAATGTTTTCAAAAAAAAAAAAAGGGGGGGCGGGGAATCACAAATAATCAAAGTCACAAAACAAAATAAACTGTCTCAAAGATCTGCAATCAAAACTTTAAAATTGACATCAGTAATAGAAAATCCTGTATCGGTCGACCTCTACCCTCTGGTCTTAGTAATGCTTTTTTGTAGCACTGTGCAGTGATTGTTGATGATAGATGATTAAAAACAACAAACAATTTTTTAGCTGCTTTTATAATACCCCAGATGCCTTTTATGTTCTAACTTTCAATCGTTATTCAACACATAAAACTCAAGAATAAATAAAATACCCAAGCCACACCTGGGAATTGTTTATATTTTGTCACATCCACAATTTTTTATGCATTTATCAGGAACAAGAATTTCTATGTAGGTTAAAATTGTATTTGTGGTTCTATCTGACCAGAGCGTCTCTCTCTTTTCAACTAAACTGGATTTTCTTTATGAACAAAGTGAAGGAGGCTAAACACAAATGCACTCCTGATTTTTCTGATTAATATTTATTCTCCCACTTGAGATTTTCTTTTTATTCAAGATTTCTATCCACTCCATATTTGTTCAGGTCAATCACAAAAAATCCAAGTAAAATACACCAAATTTTGTGAAGAAAAGAAATGTTATTAAATGTGACAATATTTTTCTACGGGCTGAATAAGACTTGTATAGAATCAGCACTAAAGGAAGAATAAGAAAGCTAAAGTTTTCTGAGTGCAGATATATATGAAGACATTTTTATCTATTTACTCACGTCTGTGCGAAGAGCTTTTATGTTCTTGCCACCCTTTCCAATGACGGCTCCCGCATTCTGTGAAGCAAAGCAAAACACTTTGATCACGGAGAGCGAGAGAAAAAAATATAAAAATAAATAAAATCGCTATGTGGCCCAGCAAATAGCAGGGGCTCATGATATGATCTCTGATTACTTTGCTCTGAAGCAGAACACGCAGCTCCACCATCTCATCAATGTTGCGTGAACGTTTGAAGGCCTGCTCCTCGTCCATGTCCTCTGCGGGACGTTTACCTGAGACAGAAGGAAAGGTCAAAACCAAAGCATGCAGCAACTACCTAAATTATGCACTTACAGAAATAAAAGAGGAGCTTTTAATTTTTGTTTACAAGAATCATAAGTTAGAATGTTCTCCTGGTTCACTGTGGAAGTGTTATAATAAACCAAATTAATATTAGCAAAAAAAATCCTCGAATGAGCAAAGTCTACAGCATATTCCACCAACACCAAGTACACTTCAGTAGCCAAATGCAACTTGGTCTACGTCCAGAACCAACATGTACCCTTTCTGAGTTAAAACATGGGCAGATCTGCTCTGGGCCCACAGAACAGCAGTTTCCTGGACAAGAGGATCTCTCAACCATCTGACATGACCACATGGTAAGTTATTCCGGCCAGAAATGTTCTTTTCTTATGATTATAATTTTAGTCTTCAGCAAATCAACTGGCCAATGGAAATCTAAAAATTCGATGCTGGCTTTAAGACCGGGTGGGGTCTGGATACTTCTCAATGATGATGTTATTTTGGGTAGTTCTAATGCGCAATAATGACGTGTAAAATGAAGATATGCAAGACCTCACCATTAGTGTCAGTGTTGCTGAATGAAATATCTTCGTCCTGCTGTTCGCCCTTCATTTCCATTGTCATGAGTCTGCAGTGAAAAGCAAACTGGTTCTTCTTGGATCTGCTAAACAGTGAGAATAAGCTTAGGGCAGTGGAATAATATGTACTTGTTAACCAAACTGTGTACATGGTTGAAGTAAAAAAGGAAAACCTAGTGGTTAGATTGTTGCTAAAACACTACAACATATATTTTCTTCAGTTTAGAGTGCTGTAGTTTCATATTTCTTTTTCAGATTATTAAAACAGTCAAAGAAATTTCCCTTCATCAGTTTTGGTGATCAGCAAGTCAAATCCTGAAACATGTGCTCCCTTTATTATAGTATTCAAAAGATACTGTTTTTGTCAACCAATTAATACACGTTTTTTGAATTTCATAAAAAGTTTTTATATTTGATTGAAATAGAAAAACTAAATTCTATAGGACAAACATGTGTCACGTTTGTCCTCAAAAAAGTTAGAATAAGCCAAAATTTAATTTGCAGGTCATACTTTAAAAATTTTTTGGAAGAAATCTGTCCAGTAAGGACATCAGTACACCTTTACCTGCGAGCTTAATTAAACCTCACCTGTTTTTCCTACTATCACATGTTAAACATGCCTGCTTGCTTATAATAAAACACAATAATCCAGCAGGAAGAACAGGGACTTTAGCCTTAAAGGGACTGAGTGTATCCAGCTTACACATACTGCCCTCCTACGTGCTCTTCCCGCAATTGAGGACTATACATTTTTGCAGACGCATCACTCCTAAACAGAGGCCTGGATAAACACAGCTAGGACGTTATGCTACCATTGGCTTTACAGGGCAGCCCCGGTCATGTTTGCATAGGTCCTGTCCAGAGAAAGGAAAGTCCCTGCAACAATTCAGCAATTTGTGTGCATAACTCTCTATGAATAGGATTTTAATGTTGATATAAACTATGACTGTAGATTGGGAGGGTGTAATTTGAACGAGAAACGTATTTTTTCCCCCGGATTTTATAAAGCCTGCAGCAGTGTTGACATTACTTTCCATGCTAGCAGCTAGTTAGCCAGCTAGTGGGTCTGTGCGTTTTACGAGGCGCCAGCTAGTGTCCACGTTCAGACTGGCCAACATGCACGGCAAGAAAATAAAGACAGCAGAGCAAGCGCGTTAAATTACCGTCATCCATAAATGTCCAATATTCAGACCAAAAGCAAAGGAGGTAAAGTCAAAATGTAACCTTTATATAAACAGACCTGCAGCCAAACCACGTTCACCGCGCTCCCCTACGGTCGCCTCGCCCTGAAAAATCCGTGGATAGGCTCGATTTGTCGACCTTCTCCCGCTCGTCTCTTTGCACACGCTTGTCAAGACAGCAGGGATGGGCGGGGTTAAGACAAAATTCCTCAAAAGGAACTGATAAGCCTGTTACCCCGTGCAGGAGCGATTTGGTCAATTTTATCTATGAGAATCTTAATTTGACATGTATGGAACATTTAATGCGTCTTTGGTGCAAAATAAAGATTTAAAAAATGTAAACAATTTTGGGAAAAAATAAAATAAGATAAATCCCCTAAAAAGTGATAAAACTCTGGGGGAAAGATTTATGCTTGGCAGCATTACTAAAATATACAAATCAATTTGTATGTAAAACACAACTTGATGGCGTGAAACAGGCCTGGAGGATTATTAGAATCAAGGTTTACCCAGGTAAACAGTTTCTACTTGAACAATACACACTAGTCCAGTTAATGGGAGGTCAAGGAGGGTATTGAACTGGCAGGAGATGACATCAGCAGTAAGAAGTAAAACATTTGAAGTAAGGCAGAGTCAAATAATTGCTGCTTTTCTGCTTTAAAACACATTATGCATCCTTGCTTTACATTTTATGTATTTACCATGGTAATGGGATATTTTGACTTAAGGTGAAGAGACAGTGAGAATTTTATTTCCATCTGCCTAACCCTAACATAAAGGTAGTACATGTACTGCTAGTACATGAATCAACATCAGCTTTGTGGCATAAAACAAATAAAATGATTTGATCTAATAGATGACAAATGTAACATACTTAGTAGTTTATATTGGGTATTAGTGAAATCACAGCTCTATGTGAGATTTAGGACAAGTGTGCCACCAGCTGGCTCAGACAGATGAGCTCAGAGATGGTCACAGGAGGCGTTGCAGGAGTGGCAATAAGCAAAGGTTTCTTTAGCTTAGAAAGGGCAATGCATGAAGGGAATCAATACTATGGTCTGATGTATTTTGTACAAAGTATGCTTTTATGTATTCTTACATTTACTAAGCTATTATGGAATGCTTGGTAGATTTAAAAGAAACAGGCCAATCCAAGAGGAATGCATTGTTTTTATATTAAATATTCTTATATGTTTAATGACATGCTAAACTTTTAGTACCACAGTAGGGCTTAATTTGTTTATTTTTTGCTTTCTAGCAATATCAGTTTGATAATATGATGAGATCTGAGGCCATAACTTCAACCCAGTGATCCTCTTCACACTTACTGGAAATCCTGAGTTCCAGTGAGGTCAGATTTGGACCTCATTCTTGCAGTGTCGTATTCTCCACATTCCTCTCAGATATTGCAAAATACATCTCTCTCTCGTTCTCTTTCTCTCTGCCTCTCTTTCTGTCCTTTCTATATGCTCGGGTTGCCATGGAGACAGATATAAATCAGTTCTTGATGTTTCTCATAAAAACAAAAGAGGAGAGAAAAGCCAGTGTACATATTTTCATTTGCAACCATAGCGACACTTGATATTGTCAGTGCTATTTGTTAAAAAGTAAGTCACCATAGCGACACTAACCATCAAGACTGTGTCATGGATCATCTGTCCCAGCTGCCTCCTAATCTTGTACGGGAAATTTAGGAATCTGCAAAACAGTTTTATTTGGTCACATTGAAATATATGATTACCTAGATAGCTTACTCCTCAGTGATAAGTGGAATTAATTTTATTGTGGTGAATGTGACATACACTGTAGATTTTGTAGGATGGATTCTACTATGTTTGATCTCAGTATATTACAATATCATCAAAAAGTTAATTTCTTTATGTGATTCAAATCAAAAAGTGCCTCTAGTGCATTATATAGGTTCATTTCTTCAAGATTGGTATATTTCACACTTTTATTATTATTATTATTTTGATGATGATGGCTTAGAGATAAGAAACACTCCATGTTTAGTTCATAAGAAAAATAAAATTTTGAACATGACAGTTGTGTAGCAGAAACCCTCAAGGAGGATAGATCTCAAAAGGTCATTGTTGAAGACATATCTGTAAATCCACCAAGGATTGGCTGAGAATTATAATGAAAAGCCCTAAGCTGAGCCAAAGCCCAGATCTGGATTCTGCAAGAAGACCTCTCCAACATTTCACAGCTGATAATCAGGGATGGGGCAAACATTTGTCAGACTAAAGTGACAAGCTGGTAGTTTAGCAAAGTTCAAATATGCTGTTTTACACAATTGATTTAAGTGTAAAACAAGATTAAGGTTTGTGTTTACCTATGGTTAAGTTTCTTTCTTGTCCTGAAATGGTCTTTTGCTAAAAGCAACTTCATAATGAGGTGTCCTATTGCACTTTTCAGTATCGAGCAACATTAATGTGTGAAAAATACTTTTTTACGCAATATTCTAATTTTTGGACAAACTGAAGAAGAGTTTGTTACTAGCTGTGTATCATAATCTGGCCAAAACAAGTTCTTGAAGTACACTTCATTACTTTCTACTGTCCCTTAAGAGTGTGACATTGCCTTTATTCTTTGTGGCATAGATTCAACAATGTGCCTGGAAAAAATACTCAAGAGATTTTGGTTCATTTTGATATGATAGCATTATGCAGTTGAAACAAGTTTGTCAACTAAACATTCATGAAGTGATTCTCCCATTAAACCACATCCCCAATGTCCCCTACTAGATTGAGATCTATATAAAATATAGGTAAAAAAAGTGAACTCAGCACCATACTTATTATTTATGCTGTGTGGCACAGTGTGTTATGCTTCTGGACGTATAGTCAGCAGAGAACTGGTCATAAAGCTATTGACATAACAATATTTAGTAAGACTGTGGTGTTTAAATGATCTTCAAATTGGAGAAAGGCACCAAAGTGTTTCAAGGAAATCCCTCACACTATTGAACCTCTACTTCCAGATATGATAGATCCATACCTTATGTCTTAACCTATGTTGTTTATACTAAATTCTGAATACTGCAGCTGAAATTAAGACTCTTTGACCAGGAAATGTTTATGCAAATTTTTATTGTATTTTTTTTTTTGTCCAAATTTGGTAATTTTGTCCATAGTGGACAGGAGTGGCACCTAGTGTGTCCTTCTGCAGCTTTAGCTAAAGTGCTGCAGGGTTTGACGTTCTGTGCATGAAATGGTGTTCCACATATCTTGTGTCAAACATTTCCTGTTAACCTAAGGAATGGCTGAGAGCAAAAGAGACCAAACAGGTCGACAAGTTCTGAAATATTCAGACCAGCACGTCAAGCACCAACAAACATAACACCTTCAAAGTTGCTTAAATCTTCTTTTCTCCTCATTTTGATGCTCAATTTGAATGGAAGCAACACCTCTTGGTGCCTAAATGAGTTGTTCCTCCTATGTATCTAAAAAAGCAAGTGTGTTTCACGCTTTAAATTAGATTATAGGAATAACGGAACATTTCAATTTAATTCTGATTCACTGAGATGCACCTGTGCTCCTCTTAATGTACTTAGCAGGTCAAGTTTCTGAGATCTTAAACCACCTTTTTTTTTATTTTTTTCCTCTAACAGGACGTGCAAAAAGTAAGAAGCTGCACTAAAGCTGGCGCTTAGACAGTGAGGAACAAAATAGCACACATCCATCTGTGCTCTGTTCAGTGATTGGTGTGGGGCCTATTTGAAGTTTGGAGACATAGTATAGGTAATTATTTTTCATAGATGCACCCCGACTTGTGCGTCACCCGCACGTCACACCAGGCCTAATGGGCAGCCGTACAACAGCGTTGTTATGGAAAAGGCTCAGCTTTCATCTATGGCATTGCTTCAGAGTAACCACGACAGTAGAGTTTGTATCTGTGTCGCTGTTGACGGGTGGACCCTTTGACCCAAAGCTGGCCACTTAGTGTTCCTAGCAGCCTGCATAGTAAAGCTGCTGCAGTTCGTGTTGAGTTTCTGAACGCGATTAAAAAAATACATATTATTATTATTATTATTATTATTATTATTATTATTATTATTATTATTATTATTATTATTATTATTATTATTATTATTCAAATTACGCTTCTCTAATAATATTATTTCGCCGGCAACTAACTCAGACATAAAATCACCATCGCAACTACCTCCCCACACCCTCCCCCCATATGAGATGGCTCGGAGCTGCGCCCGTCCTCGGTGATGATCGATAGACGGATGCAGGTAGCCTTCCTCCCCTACACACGCAGCATCATCACGCATCTCTTTACTCCGCTGTGCAGCTTTCCTCCCCATCAGCGCACATACGCACACGGGGCTCCTGCCTATTGATCTCCGAACATCTGGAGCAGCTCATATTTGTTTTATAAGGCAGTCGGTGGCCGCAAAAGGAGGAGTGAGACAGCAACAGCAGCGGCGGCGGCGGCAGCAGCAATAGCAGGACGGAGCACTTGACACCTTTCTTCACGGCATCGACATGCAGTAGCCTGATACCAGCTCTGCGGAGACGGAGAAGGCCAGTCCATGGCATCTTGATATTAAAAACGTGGGCTCTGCGCATTCCCAACCGACAGCACTGTCTTGGTTTTTTTTTTTGTTTGTTTTTTTTCTTTTCTCTTTTTTTTTTTTTTCCCTCCCCTACCTCTCATTCTGCAGAATCAGAAGGATTAACTTGGCCAAGATAAAAGGCGGCAAGTGAAGAAACGCTAATAATTCAGCCTGACCAGATTCCGTTCTGTCGTGGGGGATTCGTGGGATATATTCACTGGCCCCGCGATGGACTCCAGCGTGGGGAAATATGGCATGGCTCGTTTTGGATTGTTTGTGCTTTTGACTGGGCTGTGGAGATCCGGCGATGCCTATTGCCCCGAATCTTGCACTTGCAGCATCTCACGGATTGTTTGTAACGACCCCGAACCGGGGATCGAGGATTTCCCCGTCCTTACGTTGGATGACATGGAAAACATCACCGAGATGTAAGTGTGTGCATATAAACGATCTTATTAACTTAGAAGCAGGTAGCTCAAACCCACAGTATAGTTGACAGTGACACCAAACATCAAGGGTGCATAGTATTAATAATGACAGGCGCTTATACCGTTAAAACCCTGGCGGCTATCATAATAAAGATGTATGAAAAACGAGTGATTGATATGCATGTATGCGCGTTCATATTATTGTGTGGAGCGCAGGAGATAGTGGTCGCGCGTGCGTGTACGTGTGCGTAAAGGCGGTGCGAGTGCGCGTCATGCTTATTTTGGATTAGTGTGTTTTCCTCCAGAGGTAAAGAGCGCTGGATTGAACGCTCAGGCCAAGCAGCGGAGCCTCCAGGGTCTTCACTCTGCCTCTTTTTTAGAAAAGAAAAAAAAAATTATATATATATATATATTTTTTTTTTTTGGGAGGGCGGGGGAGGGGGGGGTTAGAGTGGGCGTGGGGGAGATATCCTCAATATTTCAAAATGCCCACTGTTGACATATCACACATGAGATCATATCAGTTGTGTACAGCTGGCAATAGGCTGCCGAGAGTTGTGCGCCCTTATCTGCGTCAGTGTGTAGGCCTGTGAGTGTGTCTGTTACAACGCTGCAGAAGTCCACACAGCCTACAACTGCACAGAGTAGTGGAGACTGGGTTTAGTTTTTCTGAGGCAGACGCGCTGGAGCCATCATGGATGTTATTCAACTGGCGCCTTTTGTGGGGAAACGACTTCTTCGTTTATGTGTACATCCGGGGGCGAAAAAGAAAAACGGTCGAAGCAGCCAACGATTTGCAAAATTTCTACACTTGCAAAAGCAGGCAAATCAAATTTTAAACGTAACATGTATTGCATTAGTTAAATCGTTTAAGCTGCTTTATTATTTAGGCTGCATTGTTATGGATACCGTTTGTTAACTTACAAACGAAATCTCATCCTTACACTGTGGCTGAGAAACGGACAATGTTCAGGGCCGGCCAAAACTTGTGCAGGCCCCTAGGCAGAATTTGACTTGGCGGCCCTTTTCCTCTGACTCTGTAGATAACCAATATCTAATCTCTAAGATCACAAGCAGTTAGTCTTCCACCTGCAGTGCTTTTAGTTTGCATAAACAAATACAATTTTCCTGAGGGTGGAAGCTAAATTACTTCTGCTTGAGCCAGGGGAATGGTGCCAACCTTGTCCTGGGTCAAATGTGGACCAATCCAGACCTCGGTTGACTTAACAAGATTGAGTTGTGGTTTCAACCAAAATACTGGGTGAGGTTTCCTGTCAAATGAATTCTGGTAAACAGTATCTAATGGTAAAGCTAAGAACAAATTGAAAAGAAAAACTTTCTCTACACAAATGATACTTGGGGTGGAACCGATTTGTATCGTTTTAGAAAACATCTGTGCTGACAATTGTCAGATTAAAATAAAATAAAGTCATAAATCTTGTAATGTGTGATAAGACTTTCTGACAAACAGTTTGCATAAAATTCATACTCAACATGCTTCTAAAACTGCTGAGTTGAATAAGGGATTTGTACTTTTAGTTTATCTTTGCAGTAAAGGTTGGAATGTTAGCAACATTTCCAAAACAGTGTTCTCTCAAATGAGCTTATATGAGAGAGGAATGGTACTTTGAAATGATACCTGCACCATGTGCAGGTATCATTTCAGATACCTGCACATGGTATCGAGCAGGATCTGAAAATCCTACGAGAGGAAAAGTATTACTGGTTCAGAAATGAACATGGGTATCATATTTTACAGGTTGACATCCTGGTGTAATTATGTTGATCTGTTAACACTGAATGCAGTGAAATGTGAAACTAAAATCATGAAGTTGTTTATTTAAAAAAAAAATATTTTAGATACTGGTATTAAGCTTTCTTCCAATGATCTTTAGTACATTGTTTCTGATTTTGATAGAATAAATATCAGTGACTTGATTAATAGTCATTTTATGTATACCAAACAATGTTTGTTGCAGATAAATGTTATTCAAAGAATAACATGGTATTCTGCTCACTTTATTTTTCAAAGTAAACATCATTAAATTACGAAACTGAGGTAAAAATGACATCCATTTTTTCACAGAAATATGACCTCAACTCATTCCAATAAAGAATGGGTTTATAGGTCAAATTAATTGATTGTTGGATTATTACTTGGTACTTATTTGGTCGTTTTTGAACAATTATAGGCATCTTCAAGTATATCAAACACGATTTGGTGAGCCAAAATTTCTCCCCCAAAATCCCTGTCTTTGTCCTTCAAAGTAATAGAAAAAATTTTAAGAAAGCAAATGATATGTTTACGATATGAGTGTGTTTACTGACTGGTTGCGCTAGAAATTATTGAAATTTCAACTTGCAATTGTAAATGAAAAGTAAACCTTAAGGGAACGGCAAAGCAAGAAGTGAAAACACCTAAGAAGTCACAAGAGAAAAAAAAATGCAGCTGCAGAATTACTACTACTAACATGTCTACTGAAAGTTGGTTGAAAACTGCAGCCTCACACTGCCTGTGACTAAGAATTTTGTTGACATGTAGATAAATTTGGTTGTCAAAATTAAAACCTATTATATAACACAAAATTGACTTTACAGTCGCTTCTTTGATCAAAGTGTTAATGTTGAAGAAAACTAGCGCTATCTTGTGCTAACTACATAGTAGGTGGAAGGGTAATGTCACCTAAAGTGAAGAATCTCGCTCTCTAGAGTGAACTAAACTGAAATTGATGTAAACATTATTATGCTGAATCATTTTACCATCCCATCATTTCTCATTTTTTATACTATGAAAGAAGTTAATCTAACATTTTCCTGCTTCCTTTTGGTGACTTTTCTACACTTACAAATTGGGTCACAATATTTGCTAACTATTCAACATCCCTTCCAAGTTCCCAACAGCATAATCATTTGTATTAAAAAGACAGAAAAAACATTTTATAAGGTATGTTATTTGGACGTAGTTCAAAACAAACCACTGCCATTTAAACACAAATAGCTAAATACCCCTATGAGAAATTGGTTAGATTTCAAACTAGAAAAAAGCCTACCCTACTTTTTTCTGTTTTAATTTTTTCCCCTCAAATCGCATACCTCTGCTTTATTTATTTAAGGATAATTTCATTTTTAAACAACTTCCTGACCTGCATGGTGGTACAGTTGGGAGCACTGTTGCCTTGCAGGAAGAAGCTGGGCTGTAATCCTGACCTGGGGTCTTTCTGGATGAAGTTTACATGTTCTCCCGTACATTTGCAGATTTTTTTTTTTGTGGGTAGGTTAATTTGTCTCTCTAAATTTCACTTAGGTATGAAAATGTTTGCATGCAGGGATGTTTCTCCTGTGATGCCGCGTCTCTGTTCCTATGTGATGTACTGAAAATCTGTAACCTCTCACCCAATGAACGCTGAACATAAAGGCACCAGCCCCAACAAAGACCCCACAAGTTAAACAGGTATAGAAAAATGGATGGATGTCAGCTGCAAATCCAGAAGACGATCGTTTATAGTAATTTCTTTCTTCAAAACTTAAATAAAGGATGTCAGGAGCAATGTTAAGAAACTGCCATGGATTTCTGAACTCGTATGCTGCAAAACCAAGTTCCATCCATCTATAGCCGCTCATCCTTACAGGGTTTTGGGGAGTTGGTGCTTATCCCCAGCAGTTGTAGATGGTACTCACTGGACAAGTTGGCAGTCTATCATAGGGCAACAGACACACAGGATAAACAACCATTCACACAAGCACTCATATACCTAAGGACAATTTTAGAGAAATCAATTAACATCCATGTTTCTTGGACTGTAGGAAAAAGCTGGAGTACCCAGAGTGAATAGATGCATGTGTGGTGGGGAGAGAAAAAGGCCATGCAAACTATATTTAGAAAGACTCTAGACCTGAATTTGAACCCACAACCTCCTTGTAGCAAGGAAAGTGTTACCAACTGCTCCACTGTGCAGATCAGAGTTCTTGAATTACATTGTAAAAAAAAATAAGCATACATGTTATAAGAAAAAGGAAACAGTATGCTTGAGACAAAATATCCACATTTTGAGAGCAAAATTTTGCCATTCTCTAAAATAAAACATAAATCAACTTCATCTGCCTCAATACTTGACGTAGCAAGTATAATATGATCATTTTACATGAAAACGTGCATTGTAACAAGTCTCACATCTGGTTTCATTTCTTTCCACAGACACATTGCCAATCAAAACAGATTGATTAACATAAGTGACAGCAGTTTGAGGCACTACATAAACCTCAGAAATCTGTAAGTATCCCACCGGTTTGTGCTCGTTTAGATATTAAACTAATTTAAACTAAATAAATGTACACTGTAACTTCCAACAGAACGGTGACAAGGACAAGATTAACATATATATCCAAGGATGCATTTTATAACAACACAAGACTTCAATATGTGTAAGCAGTGTCTTACAGTAAAGTTATTTTATTGCATCTTTTCCCCCTGCTGACTTTTTACACTTTTAGCTGCTATTTTTTTTCTTAGAAATCTCAGAGATAACAGCCTCTCCATGCTGTCATGGAGAACATTTCAGAACTTCAACAGTACATTTCCGTAAGTTGACACTTGTGCGTCAAACTGTCAGTAGTCCAACATCCCCTTTTTTCTCCCTGAAATCTTTCTTGCGTTTGTTTGTTTGCTTCATTTTAAGGCTTCTTCTATCTGGAAACCCTCTGGATTGTGTTTGTGAAAACTTGTGGATCAAACTAAGACTCCAAGAAGACATAGATGGTCCAGAGCTGACATGTACTGATGAAAGGGGGGAGACAAGGGACTTTGCCACACTCACTCCTCCAGACTGTGGTAATGTAAAGCATTGCTGGTTTTCTTAGGCTGATTATGTCTGCTTTGTGAAGACAAAAAGGAGCAGTTTAAAACTAGAGACAATATTCACGTATATTGCCACATTTTGTATGTTATTTGCAGTGGTTCCCAAAGTAGAGTTGACCCCCAAAAATGTGACTGTAAGGGAGGGGCGTGATGTCAAAGTTGTGTGCAGTGCCTCAGGCTCCCCTGTTCCTGACATCCTGTGGACCCTTGATATGCTCTCAACCCACTATGAGGTGAGATGGTTTACCTTCAAGCCTCTTTTAAATGTTGGAATAAGCTAAGCCCAAATGACTGCAGTCTATCATACAACACAACAGACCACACGTCTAAATAAAAGATCAAATGGTCTGTGAAAAGCAGCCGGATTTACTTAAAGAAAACTTGTCTTTGCAAGTTTTTGAGAGAAAGCAAAAAGCTAACTGTTGAAATAACAGCAAATAATCCACATTGGAGAGTAGTAGAAGAAGAAAGTGAGGAAAAGTCATCAGTTTGTCCTCTAGTAGCTTAAGCCTACAGCAGCATAACTACAAAAATAGCTCAAGATATCCTAATCTACACTCTAAAAAGGAGTATCTAATTTACAATAAAACATTGGCAGCTGTGGTTGCCAGAACTTTACAATATAAATACACTAAGATCCATATTTATATGGTGAAATTCTATGGTGGTCAGAATTTTACGGTAAAATTGTGGCAACCACAGCTGCCAGTATTTTACTGTAATTTAGAGTAGTATTTTTTCTTTTTTTTTTGCACAGTGTAGTTTAACTGTCAGTTTTATGAAAAGGGAAAGTTTTGAACCTCGTTTTAAAAGCAGACAGGATGTCTGCCTCACGGACTTAAACTGGGAGCTGGTTCCAGTGGCGGATGATAACTAAAAGATCTACTTCCCATTCTACTTCTTGAAGTTCTAGGAATCAGTTGTAAAATTGCAATCTGACAGCAAATTGCTCTTTTAGGAACACATGGAACGATCAAATCTCTGATGCATGACAGAGTTTGATTATTTAAGGTCTTACAGGCGAGGAGGAGAATCTTAAGTTTTTTTCTGAATTTAACAGGGAGCAAACGAAGAGAAGCTGAAGTAGGAGAATTGTGATATCTGTTTTTAATTTGAATCAGAACTCTTGCTGTAGGGACATGATCTTTGCAGTGACGAATTATTGCTCTCGGTCTGGCAATCCAGTGAACAAGTTTGTGTTTAGCAAACCTGTGCCCAAATCAATGCCTTTGAGAAGAATTGGAGTGGAGACTGTAAACCTGGAACATCGGTCCAACATCAGAGTCTAACCTCACAGATGCTCTTGTTGAATTAAGGTTCCCATACTCCTACAACTAGAAGAACACATTTTTAAGTGAAGGAAAAAAGACCCTAATTTGTTAATTTTTTTCAGAATAAAGTTAGATGTAAATAACTTTAATTTATTTACTTCATTTAGGAGCTGGAATGATTCACAGTTATTTTTATATTGTAATTAAATTACATACTATCGTTACACATACTATGAGTGATATAAGTTGTTGTTTTTGTTTATATAAATATCTCACCAGTGTTCGTACACAGAATCTGCAATTGATCTAATAATCTTGTCTTTTCAGATTGACCCTTTGGAAACAAAAAGCACCCTCATCTTGTCAGGCCTGTCTCCTGATGATAACGGCAGGGTGATCGTATGCAGCGCCGAGAACATAGTCGGTCAGATTGAAGCCACACTTCAGCTCAATATTCTCTGTAAGGACTTCAAATATGGCCTACTTCTCTAGAGATCCCATTTTATTTGCGTTTAATTTGATCTAATTTCCTCTGTGTGGAGCATTTAAATACTTTCTCCTAAACCGTGTTTTTCGTGTGGAAGCCGAAGGCTTCTCGGTTTGTTATCATTAGTGTCTCCTGGAAAATCTTAATGACTTTCCATGTTTCCTGCCCATAACTCTTCTTCCTGTAAAGCTGCGCATGCCTCACCACGTGTCTTCGCTTGTTTAACATCCATTTATACATTGTCCTCTGCCATGTCTTTCTGTCTTCCGAGTTGGAATGCGTGCTTTTTCATTAGGTTTATGCTACCCTCCCAGTTATTTTTCCAATATGCACCTCTCCTCTCCACAGTTAGGGTTTTTACTTCACCTTTGCTCTTGCTGTTTATCTCCTGTTGTCCCCATGACCGCTCTTCTTCCCCTGTTGCCTCCATCTTAGTTCCCCCTAGAATCGAGCAGCTGTTGGCTCCAGAACAGGCCCACCAGTGGTGCATCCCATTCACTGTGACGGGGAACCCCAAACCTAAGCTGTTGTGGTATCACAAGAAAGTGCTTCTCCAGGAGCAAGACTTCATCCGCACCATGATCCACGAGTCCACTGAGAACGAGGACCACGGCTGCCTGCAGCTCGCCAATCCCACTCACATCCACAACGGCGAATACAAGCTTGTGGCAAGGAACGAGTATGGTCGGGATGAGAAGACAGTCACCGCCCAGTTCCTTGATCCGCCAAACATTACAGGTCAGTTTGCTTCCTGTTTCCAAATAAAGTTATTTTTAGAGCATGGTTTTAAGCGTGATAGATTCAACTACATTCAAACTGCAAAAGTGCAACTGTTTCAGTTGTACATCTTTTATTGTATGGCTACGTTAATTGTGACTGAGTTTTGTAACTAATTGGGGTTTTATCTGTAACAAACCTGACATGTTATTATTATAACAAATTTCTTTGTTTTTCATTCTTTTATTTACAGAAAACCCAGATTATGGTAAGTAATACTTACATTTTATGACTCGATTGCCCTGAAAAAGTATTAGCCCCCTCACTAATTTCTTGATTTTGTCACCTTCCTAAAATAATAGCCTAAATAATTTTTTGGCAAAAAAATAAAATAAATAAAATAAAATAAAAAATAAAAATAAATAAATAAAATTGCCACCTCTTCTTTTGCTAAAAGGTGAATTAGGCAAAACAATTTAACATGTAAGTCTGCATAACAAGAAAAGAAGCACAAGAAAGCTGCATTTATTTTTTTTGCTGTAATCTTAAGCAGTTAAAAATATCTACTGATATTCATCTTTTTTCTTCCTTTCTCCTTTTCCCCTGCATCTGCATTTTCTGCTCAGATGGTAAGTTCTTTAATTTTTCCGGACTTTATTTGTAGTTTCACACAATATAATATTGCACAGATCAGTCAGAATTGCAAAATATTTCCAAATATGAATAACTCTGATTTGACAGATCACATATATACTTATCCAGATCCACCGCCTCTGGACGACAGTGTTGCAGTAAGTGATCCTAAATATTACTAGCCATGTGTGGCTTTTTACAAACCTTTTGACTTAAAGAAATATTTGCAGTTTATTTGATTGTGGTTTCAATGACGTACATTATATTTACGATGTCTTACAAATTTGCTGACATAGAAGTGCAAAAATTTCAAGTGAATAGAGATCAGTGATGTTTCGGGACCTGAGGCCCTGGAGATTGTGATGCAGTGCATAGCTTCAAAAACATCAAAAAGGACATTTTAAACCAGTATATTGTCCAGTAAACTGAATTATGTGTCTTACGTGGGCCTTCAGCTAAATAATGATCCAGTACATATTGCTTCATTAGCATAGAAATTGCCAATGAAGTACAGAAATTGCTAATGAAGCACAGAAATTGCACAGAAAGGTGGCCGCCACCTAATCTCAATGCCAAGACCTAAATTGCGAGTTAAGGTCTGTGGACTACCAGAGAGATTGTGGAACTGATCAGTAATCCATGTCTCTGTGGTCTCCTATCTTTTGTCAAGACCCATAAATTATTATTTTTGCCAAAAAAGGGGAGTTATACAAATCTTAAAACTTAGCTGTACTAATTATTGTACCACAAGTGACTTTGCTAAAGTCAATTGTTTCTATTTTGTTAGACATTGAATACATACTCAAATCAGATGTTCTATTTTTCTTCTTTTTCTGTGTAAAATTAGACTGCTGCAATAGATTAAAAAAAAAAAGATCACCAGAGATCTCACTAATTATGACCAGCACCTTATTTTGATTTCTGCAGTTTAGTTTTGGCTTCTTACTGGGATCACCTTCTCTCCTTTATTCATTTCCAGGTATATGTTGTTGTGGGAATAGCTGGTGTTGCCCTGACTGGCTGCGTCCTCATGGTCATCATTTTGAAATATGGAAGAAACTCAAACTTTGGTATTAAAGGTAAAGTAAATATCTTTTTTTTTTTTTTGCATAAATAAGGAGACTTAAGATTATACCTATAATTCTCCAGAGAAGATAAAAGAAACAAAAACTTCCTAAACTGTCATCAGATCAGAATATTCATATAATTTTTTATTGGAGCTTTTATGTGAAATGCCAACACAATATAGAAAATAGATGTGAACTGCAAGAAAAAAATATTAATTTATATGTAGAGATAAAAATCTGAACTTCATGGAATCGTTTCTAGAACAAACATTTGCAGAAGTTAAAGCTGCAGGTCTTTTGGGGTATGTCTCTCCCTGTTTTGCATATTTCCAAACTTATTGATTCTTTGTAAAACAGCTCCAGCCAAAAAGGGCCAGATTTAGAAAGGTGTGACCCCCTGAGCTGGAGCCTGTTTTAGACCCCTAACCACAAAATATTTCTTTTACTCTTGCAAATTACAGTACATTGATATGTAGGGCTACGCTTCAGCTGGTAAGAACTGATGCATGGTCTGTTTAAGACTTAAACACCTTAACACTGTTAAGGTGTTAAATAATATATGACCATGCATCAGATGGCTTCACGTTGTTCCAAAAAATATGTATGATAACTTTAAATACTTAAGTATTGTTTATATTAACAAAAACAAAACAACATTAAAATATGTTGATTGCAATGAGTTTTGCATAGAGTATAATATTTGCAAAGCATGTATTGATTAAAAAGAAAACAACAAAATCTTTAGGACCCTCCTCTGACTTGGGGCTATGGCCACTGTAAGCCCTTCCTAAAGTTCGGCCCAGCAGCTAATTGAGCTTATACAGGATTGTACAGAGAATCATATCACAAAAGTGATATGATTAATAATGTGTGATACCTTTACAAATTAGGCAATGTAAGAAGATATGTGGTTGGATTGGATTTTATTTTAATTAGGACTAGCAAAGTAAAGGGGGTTCTTACAAATGCAAGCTATCCTTTTCAGACCTCTTTATGCAAAGCAAAATAAGTTGAAAAACCATGCATAATATTTTGTTTACTTCACAATTATGAGCTACTTTCTTTTGTTTTCACATAAAATACAAATTTATTACACCACAACTTATGCTTGTAATGTGACCAAATGTTCGGTCACCTTTAGACTAAACAGAGTAAACAGGGCTATTTCACTTTTTAGGGTAAGCGTTGTCTACAAATGTTATTTTCAAAATGCCTTATTAAGTTATTAAGAAGTCTATAACATATATAAATACTGATATGGCTATTTCCTGTATAAAATCATATATTATTAACTTCCTCTGTTAGTCCAGCATTTCTCCCACAATTTTCAGAAACCTGATACTAGGTAAACCTATGCACCCTTCAACATCCATCCACCCTGTTAACCACTCTTCTCCTCTTTCCATCTTCTCTTACTCCTTCTTCCTAATGACCAACCTCCTACACTTCACCTTCTTGTCTGCCCATCTCTCCTTCTCCTGTTTCCTGACCTCCACCACTTCCACCTCCTTCTTTTTCCCCTCTCCTTGGGTCCCCAGGCTCCTCCTCGGTAATCAGCAACGACGATGACTCTGCCAGCCCTCTTCATCACGTCTCCAATGGCAACAACACCCCGTCGTCCTCAGAGATGGGTCCAGATGCAGTGATCATTGGGATGACAAAGATTCCTGTCATTGAGAACCCGCAGTACTTCCGCAACTCCGGCAGCATGCTGAAAGCTGACACGTGTGAGTTACCGCCGCTCTTGATGAACGCCGGGTAACCTGGGCTTTTTTCTGATAAATCTATGCAGGGATCATTGCTATAGGCACCATATTTATCAGCAGATTCCTACTGCGGTGACTTCCTTCTTCAGGAGCTGACCGGATAAGATACTCAGAAACACAAACTTTTTGTTTTATTGGAAATCTACAGATTTGAAGTGTCTTAGTTCTTTGCTGGTCCCAAGTTCTTTGAAAACTTGGGACTATTCCCTTCTTTAGAGAGTATTTTATAATTAAAACACTGTCATGTATTAAAAGTGTAAACTGTAAGAATCTGGAGTTTCTAAAACAAAGGACATGATGGATGTCGAGGGTTAGCTTGTCTGGCAACTATAGCAAAGCAGCTTTGAAGGCCCAACACTTCTTCTTGAAAAGTCTATAAGATTTTAATTAATGCAACTTATTTTTACATTTGGAATTTTCTTTTTTTTTCTTTTTTTTTTTTGTAAATGGTGCCTAATGAACACATATCTGTGAAAAGCAACAAAAGCATATCTCCAATTGATCAAATTCCAGTATGCTATAAAGTTGAAATATTTTTTTCTAAATCCCTACTAAAAAAGATCTTGTGAATGATTTGACTTGTTCTGTATTAAAGTTGTGCAGCACATCAAGAGGCACAATATTGTGCTGAAGCGGGAGCTGGGAGAAGGAGCCTTCGGGAAAGTCTTTCTTGCCGAGTGCTACAAACTGGTGCCAGACCATGAGAAGATCCATGTGGCCGTCAAGGTACTGATCAGGAAGCTCCTTCTTCAAAAACACTGGGGAACAGTTTCCATTGGATGTTCCCTCCTGTTGATTCAGCCTCTTTCTGTCTCTCAGACTCTGAAGGAGGCCACTGAAAGCGCTCGCGCAGACTTCTACAGAGAGGCGGAGCTTCTCACCAACCTGCAACACGAGCACATCGTCACCTTCTACGGAGTGTGTGTGGAGAGCGACCCGCTCATCATGGTTTTTGAGTACATGAAACACGGAGACCTGAACAAGTTCCTCAGGTGAGATCGTCTTCCAATGAAATGACTCGTTTTGTAAAAGTAGTTTAATTTTGCCTATTGGGCATTAACACCTCCTTCAACTTTAGCAAGGATAAAGGCTGTGCTCAATTATATTAACGATATGTTAGTTCCAAAGCACATCTCTGTTGATAAAATATCTTGACTGGAGAAGAAGACCATTTAAGTTTTACATATTCTTTTGGCAAAAGGAAGAAACTAGTGTGTAAAACACAATAAATCACTGTTCAAAGGTGAGCGTAATAATGAATTAAGCACGCATCAGTTCAAAAGCTTATAACTAGCACAGTAAGAACAAGTTAATGTGCTGACATCTAAATGGTTTCCTGATCGTAACATTTGAGACTCATAAAAACATTAAAAGGTCTCAGTAACATAACAGGCGTCATATGAATTGATTTTGAACTCAACTAAAGGCATAAAGAAAGCCGTCTACTAAGGACTTTTTCAAAAGAATGAATTGTGGCTGAAAGGTCAGACTCTGAGTGGTGTGGTCACTGCACAGTTATGGTAAGAGAATCTGTAACGACCACAAATTTCCATTTCATACATTGTCAATTGTGGGTTATGTGGGCAGTTTAATGGATGCATTCAGTAGCTTGCCTGGTTTCATATCATCGCTATAAAGTTGCTTAACCATAAACTTCTTCTCTTTTAGGAAGAGAAGAAGAAGCCACAACCTGCCACAGTCTGTCATCTGTATATATTTTTAATTATTGAACTTAAATTTACTACTTACACTAACCAAAAGATTTTGAATGTGCTAAAATCTCAGAGTACACAACCTAAAACGTAGCTTAAATTTTCTAATGCTGTTCTATCTGTTGTCAGGAGTTGCAACAGGAACGACCCTGTTTGGTTTGTTTTGGCTTTGCTGGTGTTACAAGTTTCTTTTCAAATTGTCATAAATTAGAATCACAACAGAGACTTTGGAGGCAATAAGTAATCATGACAGATGAAATGTAAAACAAAACAAAACAAAAAAAAAAACTTCAGAAATGACAAAAAGCTCCTTTCTTTTCCTGTCGTTTGTGAAATATGCAATGGTTTTTGGGTGCAGGTCCCACGGTCCTGATGCAGTTCTCATGGCAGACGGTCAGCACAGCATCTTGGTGGAGCTCACCCAGTCTCAGATGCTGCACATTGCCCAACAGATTGCTGCTGGCATGGTCTACCTGGCCTCCCAACATTTTGTCCACAGAGACTTGGCAACAAGAAACTGCCTGGTAGGGGAAAACCTGCTGGTCAAGATAGGAGACTTTGGCATGTCGAGAGATGTTTACAGCACAGACTACTATAGGGTGAGTAACCGAGAGCTGTTTGCTCTTCATCTTCCTATGTGACCCTTCATTGCTCATTATTGCTGCTGCACATCCTTGCAATCTTCAAGTGGATCTCATAAATATAGCTTAATACACAAACATGAGCTACAAATAGTGATTGCTTTCTCCAGCTTTGGTGAGACAGGTGTGTATCAGTAGAAACAGCAATTTTAACATGTTTTATCTATTTGCAACTTTCATAATCTACAAAAATGTAAAGTTTCTATGGTAATAAGAATCAACAGAGCAAAAGAACCCTGGAAGGTATTTCATTTTCTTTCAGCGAAGAGTTAAATTATTCTCTCACTCAAGATTGACAACATCATATTGAACCACAAAGGAGCAAACTGTGTAATTATCCAGGTAAGGACATGAGAGAACTGCATCCAGTTATGGACATAATCATAAGACTGATAAGAGTCAAATAAAAGACATTTAGAAGGAGCAAATAGATTTATTTAATTCCATCTCCCTTTTTGTCTCGCATCTAAAGTTGAATCCCACAGCGCCCTCTGCTGGAGTCAGAAATGCAAGGAAAGAATATGTCACCCTAATTAGGGCCTTTCACCTACCACTGATATCCAATGATGTTATTCAGAATGAGTAAAGGATCCAGCACAATGTCAAGCGCTGTTACTCTCAGTTCTCTTTACAAATGTGAATATCATAGCATACATTTTCAAAGTCCTTTTGCTGGTGTGTTGTTTATTGGTTACAGTAATGTTCCAGTCCCCAGCCTGTCATATAAGTAAGCAAGTAGAGATGGTGTAACCAGCAACTGAAACCCTTTTATCTGACCTGAGAGGTCTCGCTAATGGAGGCTGCTGCATCTCCCCAGGTGGGCGGTCACACGATGCTGCCGATCCGCTGGATGCCCCCAGAGAGCATCATGTATCGGAGGTTCACCACAGAGAGTGACGTGTGGAGTCTAGGTGTGGTGCTGTGGGAGATCTTCACCTACGGCAAGCAGCCCTGGTACCAACTCTCCAACAATGAGGTCAGTCACATGAGGTTTAAAGCTGTTAAAACTTCTCAAGCTGTAATTAATTGTAAGACTTTAGTGAAGGCATCATGGGAATTGTAGTATTTACTGTTGTTGAAGGTTGACTTATATTAGAAACTGAAGATGTTGATGTTTATGTTTTTTATTCTAGTAATGCAATTTGCAAGTTTGTTCCACAGAGTATCGTACATAATATAGTAATAGATGGAGCTGTAGGTGGAATTGCTCAGCATGATTGTTGTCAATTTTCTTGATTTAGATGCATTTTAGGCGAGGTAAGCTCTAAAAGAAACAAGGCACCTGCAAATGTAAGCCGACAGACCTCAGGCCTTTACTTCTTTTTGCATAGGTTTTTCTTTCTGATCCATAAGAATGTATCTCTAAATGCAACCTTGCAAAAACAGGAGGTTGGTTTTTGTGCACATCAGCAGGAACATAGGTTGCATAGTTATGGGCTGTGAAGAGCTTTAGAATAAATAGAAACTCATTAAAACAGAAAACTCTGGCATTAGATTTTGAATGCATTAATGTTCTGGACTAAGCCTTAGCTCACTCTGCACTGCTTGTAAGGAAACTGCTGTCTTTCCTGTTGACTTTGCAATGCACAGTCCTCCTAGCACCCTTAATCCAAGCTTTGCAATATTTTCACAAGACTGTGTGTGATAGGCTTGCATAAAATAGTCCAAATGTTAAATGGAAAGAACAAGATAAATGGTTTTCAGAAATATTTTAAAAACAAAAGTGAGTGTCCACCCACTCAAAAAATGAAAATAAAATAAAAAATAAAACATGAAAACAAAATCCACATTTTTTTGGAAGAAACCCTTAAGAAGTCATGCTGGCAGTTTACTACAAGCATGTAGGAAACCCAGTAAATGAAATCAAAATTGAACTTTTTGGCCAACATAAGAAAAGGCCATGTGGGTCAGACAACAGAGTCACAAAACAGGTGTGCAAATCACTGCAAGCTGTGTAGTGGTTAAATCACTTTGGGGCCTGCAAGATTAATTGCTGTGATCCTGGTTTGGGGTGGGCATTTATTGTGTGGTTTGTCATTTATTGTGGCAAATTTCTTATCATAATAAGAATTTGAATTCATCGTTGTCACAATAAATTCCAATACATTTAAAGCCCCTCAAAATGAATACATATACTAATAAATTAGAAAATAGGATGAATGTGTGAAGCCTAGTGATACAAACAACACTTTTTCATGTGACTGCTGTCCTAAAGAACCGCATTACACATGGTGTCTTTTCCACGTGTAGTATTTGTATTTGTGTGGCTATGATTGCTGTGCTATGCTGTCACCAAAAAAAAGGGAAAAAAAAGCAATAAATCGTTTTTATTGTCACTTTTTTTTTTATTAAAGTAGTACCACAAAATATCATAATAAAACTTTAAGTCCGTATTCCTGTTTGTTTGGATGTTTTACATCAATTATTTTCTTTTATTTTACTCCATTTTATGAATGTGTAAATCTGTCACAGCATAAAGTCCCGCTGTCTCCTGCAGGTGATTGAGTGCATCACGCAAGGCCGAGTCTTGCAGCGGCCCCGTACCTGTCCTAAGGAGGTATACGACCTGATGCTGGGCTGCTGGCAGAGGGAGCCCTACATGAGGCTCAACATCAAGGAAATCCACAGCATGCTCCAGAGATTGGCCAAGGCCTCCCCAGTCTACCTGGATATATTGGGCTGACCCACCAGCGCCTGTGTATGCAGTTTTTGTGCATGTGTGCTTTGTATGCGGATGGGTTTTTGGGTGCTGGAGAGCATGTTGGGAGGCAGAGAGGACGTTGGAAGTGAAGGTAGCGTGACTACGTCTATGTACAGAGTCTGGTTGTAAATGTGACTGTAAAATGCAAACTGTCTGTGTCCTCATCCCACAAAGAGAAGCCTTAACGTTTAGGTTTTGCTTTTGTTTTCTTATTAATTTGCAGAATCTCCTTGGCATGTTTCACAGAATGAAGTGAAAATACATACAGGATTATGTGATTTTACTTAAAATAACGGTCTAAAAAAACAAAAAACAGACACAAAACAAAAAAGAGCAGAGAGGTAATTCTGCATCATGTGAATCCATCGCCACAATGTTTTTCATACTTACTAAGAGGGGGGAGGGGAAAAAAATCAAAAAGCAAGAAACACTCATTGACTGAGAATATATAGAAACATCTATGTAGATAAAGCTTTTTAAGTCCAGTTGATTTAAATCTGGTATTTAAGTCATGCACATGTAAAAACATTTTACAGACAAGTAAAAAAAAACAAAAACAAGAAAAGATCATTTCGAAATTGTGAAATAAAAGGAAATATATTTTACATCCTGAATTAAAAATTACATATTTTGTGAATATCTGTTCATATTTTACTCTAATTTTAAAAAAAAATTTACAGAGGGAAACAATTGTTCAGGCTTGGTTTTAATGAGCGAGGCCATCTGAAGCACAGTGTGTTAACTCGGGAGCACTGGTTGTTTTTGTTTTCCATTTGTCTGTCATTCACCTGTGGTGCCATTGAGTAAAAAAAACAAAATCTTTATTTTGTGGCTCATCTCTGAATGATGTTTCAGAGCCAGATTTCCAACCTTATGGGCTCTTACAGGACGGATTGAGGTGAGGCAATGGGCCAAGAGGGTTTTCTTTGATGCTGCTTAAAGACATTTGAGGTTTTCGGCATTTTCAGCAGTTCTAAAGTCTTCGCTGTGCATCAGCTTGTTTTGATTTTCTTATCTTTAGTTTTATATCCAGTGGATCCAAATATGTTTCTTACCCATTGATTTTTCTTTTCACATTTTGAACTGTCACAAAATAACTTTAATGTATGCTATCAACATTTTTATTAGATAAACCGCTGCAAGGTAATGCATAGTTATGAAGTGGAAGGGAAACAAATGTGTGTTTTTCAATTTTTATTTCAAATAAAAGTAAACAACAAAAAAAACAGTGCAATGCTAATCTACACATGGGTATCTACCCCATTCCCGCTAAATTCAACATCACTATTGAAAGTTTACATGCGAAACAATTTATTTCCGGGAAACTGCACACCATCTTCACGGTGAGACGTGGTGGTGGCAGTGTCATGCTGTGGGATTGTTTTTTTTTTTGTTTTTTTTTAACAGACGAAAGCGAGCTGATGGTTCATCCCGAAAGAAGACCCGTATAAATAAATAAGTGTAAATATAAAGCCAGGGCTACTATGGAATGACTTCGATCAAAGCCTTTTCATTATTTAATTTAAAAATGTATAATAGATATTGACGAATGATAGTTTTCCTGTCAAAAGATTTTTCACCTGTGTTGTGGATGCTGCTGCTCCTCCAGAGCATCTTTTCTGATTTGTAGCTGGGTCATATATTCTGAGTCAGATTTTTTCTTTATTCAATATGCTGCTTTTAACTAGCTCACAGCTTTAACTCTGACCTGTCCAGTGTGTTCGTTGGCCTTCATGATTAACGATCGGGTCTTTTTACAAATTAGTTGAGCACTGAAGAGAATTGGTTGCACGAGATTTTATTTAGAGGCATTCGAGCAAATTTGTGCCACACATTTTAGATTTGGAAAAATCTAAAAATATCACATCTCTTCCACCTTTGCAATTATGCACTACTTTGTGTTGGTCTATCACCTAGAATACTATTATTATTCTTTGAAGTCTGTTGAAGGCCCAAAGGGTGTGAAATAAAATGCTGCCGAATCACAGCGGAAAGAGCAAATGAGCAGCTGACTGCGCTTAATGTAACGCCAGGGTGCTTTCATCTACACTTGTCATCACACTAACCATTACATGTTTTTGTTTTTTTATATATGTAAATGAGTCAGACAATAAGTTTTGTATGTCAAGTGCAGTTTGTAGCATTTTTGTAACCCTCCCACGCCCCAAAATGCACAACCTAAGCAGCCACCTTCTAGTCTACCACTGAACACCCTTTGTCTCACCCCAGCTGGAACCTTCAGCCTGGCTGAGCTGAAGCAAAGTGTAAACCTGAGGAAAAATAAGCTTTTTTTTTGTTTTTCTGTGCGTCCCACTTATGTTTTTGGGTTTTTTTTATACACTGTCCTGTATAATAGTCCTGTGTGGGCTGTATATAAACTGCTGTCCATCCTGTACAGTTCTGATAACTGTCTATATGAATAGTAGGATACGTTTAACAGTATAATCTGTCCCAAGCAGGTACGTCAGAAACTGTGTGACACCTATTGAAGACAATGTGTTATGGGCCACTGGCAATATGTACTAAATGTAAATAATGATTTTATTTGTGCGCCGTCGTACGTGCCGTCGTGCTCGTTCATAATACCAGTGTGAATACAATCCTCCTCCCTTTTGCCGACTTTTGATCTGCAGAGGACGTTGTTTGAACAATGTGTTTTATTTTTCTCTCTGAAAAAGAATAATTAAAAAAAAAAAAAATCGATTTCCTCTTTTCCTCTCCACTGTGATGGGGAGCTCATGCAGAGGCTATCTGGGAGGCCGCCTGTCTGCAGGAGGAGCACAGACTCTACACACGCCCAGATTTCTCCTCGCCAGCAGGCGTCCCAGTTGATACGTGGCCGACGGAGGCGGGTGGGGGTCTGAAGAGCTCCTTCTGCCCGACCCGACTCGGACCACCTCTGACTGACTGTAGCCTATTTTGATCCTCTTTCAGATGAATAACTGTGACTTTGCATCATGAATAGTATATTATTTTGAATGTAATCTAGAAGGGTGGGGATCTTTTTTGAATGTAATCTATCTTAGGGGTGGTGTCAATGATTCTTTTTGTAAATATATAGCAAAAGAAGAAAAAAAGACGACAAACATAACAAATTTTACTTATGAATGCAGTGAGCGTGTGTTCATGTTTGTTGGTGTGACTGTGTGTGTATTTGCACATAAAACTGAATGCATGTGTGAATGCGTGCGTGTGTGTGTGTGGTGCGCTCCTGGCAGATTTGATCCTGCTTTAATCAGCCAGTTCTATCAATCAATTCAATGCTTTGTGCATCATGTGAGTAGCTTATCCACAATTACTGGAAATGTTTCTTGTGATACTGTGCATTTAATAAAGGTGGTATGTCTTACAATAAGCTCTGCGTCCTTCATCAAGGATTGTTTGAGGAGCGCTACTAAAAAAGTTATTTTTAAGGCTTTTATTTTAATTCTCACATCACTGCCAGCATGTGTGTGGATTCTAAACAGAATAATGCTCATAGTGGGCTTCTTATTAAGGAAATCTACCCAGTGAGGAGACATATGGGAGCTTTTGCATGCTTTCAAATCAAGCACACCCATTTTCTAGACATTTTTCTACCCACCTAAGCCCCATGTTAATGTTGGTTTGAATGGAGTTTCAAATAAGAATTAATATTTCATGTTTTTTTTGTCAAACATTTCCATGAACAGTTCATTTAAATTGGCTGGTTTTCTTGGACTGACCTGGCTTTTGAGCACCAAAGTCCAAAATTTTCCAACGGGAATGAAGGAGAGGCCGTTCCAGACGATGAGCGTTAGCTTGCTTTGTCTTCAGTTTTGAGTTGTGTTTGGTATCAGTACCCTGCCAGAGCAACCAATTGTGCCAGACCTTTAGCTTCCTAGCTGTTGATTGGATTTGTCATTATTTCATCCACTTTGTGCAAATTGCCACTTGCAGTGAAGCAAAAAGAAATATGGAGCAGACCTCCAAGCAGGTGCACAGTGGGAGAAGGCTCCTATTGGCTTACTGGTGAGGATCAGTCATGCACAGGCTCTTAATGGGTGTAGAAAAACTGTCGGTTAAGAATAGCATAAAGTAAGTCAAGAGAAACCTCTGCAGAATCGTTCAAATCACAAAGTTAGCATTAAAGTCCAGAAAATCCCTTTTAGAAGTCACCTGCTCACAACATGGTTCCCATGAGTATTTTCTCTCCATTCTGTGCTTTCAAGAGTGAAAAAAATAAATAAATTCAAATATTTTTGGGTCAAATCCATTACTCATATATTTACCTAAATATTTTTCAACATTTCAGGTGGTATTTCACATTACTGACCCTGCAGCTCCACCTAAATCCCGTACACTGACCAACTACAGTCTCCTCTCAAGCTGAAACTCAATCTGTGTTGTTTTTTGGTGCTGGGCTTCTAGGAAGTGCCAGCTGCCCTAAGTTATCATGAAAGTTATCCAGCAGACACCATTTGTTTCTAACAATAACTATAAAGGAGTGACATGGACAGTTGGTTCACAGGCCCTCACACACGGACAAAACAGCCACTGGATCCTGTAGTTTTATGCAGGCGTCCCTTTGGTTTAAGATTGTTTAGATTGGGCCATCTCAATTCAGAGGGCCAATTATTTTTTCGTTGATATTTTAAAACTTTTCCGGCTTCAGTTTATATATGTATTTTCAGTACTTTTTGAACATCCTTCAGCAAAATTTTAAGATCAGATCATAGGAAGAGAATGCAAACAAAACCAAATTGGGGAAATTCATTTTGATTTTATTAGAGATTGATGTACTTGTCATATTTAAGGAGTTCTGGAATGAATACCAATTTCTTCCTGGAAAACAGCTGACTAGCAAGTGTACATTTCTTGAGGATACAAAAACCGCCCTAAGCAGTTAAGAACTTAAACAAACTAAGATTGATATAGCTATATCTATTACATCTATTTACTAATTTGCCAAGAATTATATATGCATTTAGGGGAATTTAGAAAAGCTCCCTTGTTGCTGGGCTGACGTGTGACAAGACAAACCAAAATGACGATGGCAATTTGTGAAAGACAAGGAAAAATGTCGATCGTATTTGGAAAAAGTTGGTATTTTGCCGAGCCCAAGCATCACCGCTGTCTAAAAGCGTGCAATGAGTTTTTGCCAGAAGCATGAAGGTGCATCTCAGTACAATATTAGTGAAAAGCTTTTAGTAACTCCACTCATAAACCGACACTTGTGTGGATTCATTAAGCACAGTCGTGTGCTTTAAGCGTTTGTTTTGGTGATTGCGGTGTTCATTTAATTTAATTAGAGAAATAAAACACAAAATAAAATGTGATTACAAAAGGATTTCAGCAGAGACATGTTAATTCCCACGTAAATCCCTGGGAATAATCCCGGCTTGAGTTGTATTGACAGATGTTGATAATAGCAAGAAGGACAGTGAGCAACAAAATGGAATTGCTACAGGCCAGGGTGCTGAATGCAAGCATGTAAATGGAAAATTGAGTGGAAGGAAAGCAACAGAGAAAAGTGTAAACAATGAAGAGGACAGAACTGTAAAGTAGAATTTGCATGTAAATGTCTCGAGACAACATGTGTTGTGAATTGCCTCTAAATAAAGATGATTTAAATTCAAAGGTCACAACAAATAGATGCGTAACCAACATGGGCAACAACCATTAAAAATATTTTCATTATGCCATTCCTGAACCAGAGATGAGGTCAGAATCGCCTTACCCAAGGAGAAAAAAGAAGGGCTGATCTGTGGTCAAAAGTTCGCTTTTCAGATGAAGTAAATTTTGCATTTGGTCTTGATGTCAACTCTGGAGGAAGCAGAGACGAAGAATCAACGATGTTTGAGATCCTGTGTGAAGTTTTCACAATCAGCAAAGATTTGACAAGCCACTTCAGCTGCTGGTGTCGCTCCGCTGCATTTTATCATCTTCAAAATAATAATAAAATTTTTTTTACCCATTCCAATCTCTACGTTTTACAGCTATACACTCCACTTTTTCTTTTCAATTACTGAAATAAATGTTTTCAATTCTATCCAAGTCTAAATGACATGAACGTTTTTAAGTATATAAAGCCTAAAAGCCACAAGCTATGCCTTACTATACTGTTACAAAAAAAAGATCTTTTGATCTTTGAGCGACAAGCATTTGAAACACATAACTATTTATTTTCAAAATAGTCGTCTATGAAAAGCTAATAAGCCCATCAATAAGTTCAGGAATTTTACCAAATTACTTTTAACGAAACGAATATGAAAAAAAGACAATGTGCAAAAGAACGGAGGTTTTCACTTCCATCAAAAGATGTGTGCCATATTTATTGTAATCTAAATTTACATTTAAAAAAAAGTCTGCCCATGTCATAGAATCATTATGAAAGTTAACGCAAAAAAAGAGAAAAAATTAATGTACATTTCTTTACATAGAGGGTAAAAGTAGAGGCATGAAGGTGGCATGATCCGTGTCAAGGCTCAAACAAATCATAAAAACAGGTATAAATAAATAGAAAGTGCTAGCTTTAACCGGAAAACAAAAAAAGAGTTGCGTTACGGAGGAGGGAGGAAAAAAAAAAAGAAAAAGAAATGAAGCTCCAGTGAAAGTCAAACAAGCCTATGAAAGCATGTGGTCTGACACGAGCAGAGCGGAGGAGCACCGGATCAAGTCGCTCATAAATTAAAAACTACTGTGCTTTAAAATCTTCAAACTAAAGATTAACATCTAGAGAAGCAAAGCTCCTTTCTTACATTCTTGGCTTTCGCGTCTGCAACCGTTACACAGAAAAGTCAAACTGGATTCTCAAATCGCGGCGTTTTCTTCAGATCCCAGTTGTTTCTCTTCATTTCGAAATACTCGATGAAAAAAAAAAAAACCCTAACAAGACAGTCAAGAAACTGATGTCTGCAAGTCAGTCAGAATGCTACTTAAGCTGTATTCGATGTAGCCATTTGAAAGAGTCGAAAGCTTTGGGATATCTTTAAAGAAAAACAAAAAGTACAAAATTTCAATGACGGGGTCATCAAAGGTCATGCACGCTGCAAATAACTGCATGCGGTAAGTTATGGTAACCCATCCAAGCACTTTTTATTTATTAATGATCATTAAACACACACAGCAGCTTCATCGGAGGGGCTTGTGTTCGTATGACTTTTGAATGTGGAGTATTTATATGGAGGGCCCTTGACATTCACAGGAAGCAAAGCTGCCTGCAGAACTTACCTGATAAAGAAAAGTTAAGTGGATTGATTATCAACTTCATATATATTTTATATATATATTTATATTTATATAAATCTCTTCTCTTGCTTCCTTCCCCATATGAACATTTTATTCCAATTGATCTCTTTTAGTTTTGTTTACAATGTAACAAGTTACGGTGACGGGCCTTAAGTTACAATCACCAAAAACAAACTGAGGAGATAGAGGAGAGAAGGAGAGAAAGAGACAGGGAGAAAGAGAGAGAGAAAAGGAGGAGGGCAGGGCCAGGGAGGACCGCGCTTGTCTGCTGCCCCTTCATTGACAGTTGCAGCACAGAGGACACAGTCTGCTTGATACTCGGACATCAAAGAGGAGGCGGCGGAGGCTCCCTCCCTGAAGAGCTGATCTCTCGGAGCTGCAGGTTCTCCAGCGCCACGTCTAAAGGCATGATGTCCACGCAGCCCATGGCTCCGAAGTCGGCGAAGTCTCGGCGCTCGTCCTCGTCGGAGGAGGAGCTCTCCTCGTGCATCAGCGTCGACAGCAGCAGCTCCTGGACGAACAAGCTGCGGTCGGCTCGCTCTCCTTCTAGGAACTGGCGCTCCGCTTCGGACATCTTGGGTTCATTCAAGCTGGAGGAAAGGAAAAAAAAAAAAGATGAATGTTTTTAAGTTATTTAGGACTGAAACAATTAATCAGATTAATTGTGATTGTTGGAATAATTATCAACTGATTTAGTGATAAATAATTAGATTCTGAAGCTTGCCATTTGTTAAAAGAACACACTCAGAGCAATATTTATGCCAAAACAGTACAAAAAAACCCCATGTAAATATAGCCTAGTGGTTCAAATTCTATAAAGAAAATCTATTAGGCACCTTTAGTAATCCAAATATCAACTGGTTAATAAACATATAAACCAACAGATCAGTCCTACACTGTATACATGCCAAGTCAAACAGAAGGGGCTGAGCTTTTCACATCTTAATGTTAGAAGTTTTTGTTTAGTCGTAGATGGATCCTTTACCACAAATCATCAATGGTAAAGAAGTGTCGTGTTATTAGATTTTAGGCAAAAACTGCTTTTTTCTTATTTAAAAAAACATTTATTTTTTTGCATTTTTATACATTTCTAATGCTGTATAAAAGCTCAAGTGGTTAAATGCAAAAATCTGCAAAAAGTGACAATTTCTTCAGATTTATAACCGACTAATCATTGGAATAATCAACAGAATATTTATGGCTACAATAATCGGTAGCTTCAGACCTAAAGTTATTAATTCAGCACAAGTGTTAATTTACTACGAGGCTGAGATGTTTTACAAAAAAAAAGTTACTTTATGCATGACATTTGATCCTGCGGAAGATAAGACATTAATCCCCGACTATTTGTGATCACATGTCTTCTCCTCTCACTGGCTAATAAGCAGGTCTAAACATCTCTGAATCTATGTATAGGAGCAGTTCAGTCTAAGCTCCAGAGCCATACAAAAGCATTCACAACCCATAAACTTTTTCACATTTTGATCCATTAAAGTCACAAACTTCAATGTTGTTCACTAGCATTAATGTGACAGATATACACAAAGTCATAAATTACTGAGAAATTAAAGAATTTGTAACATGTGACAGAAGATGCTCTGCCAGGTGAGACCAAAACTGAACTTTTAGACCTACACCACTTTCCCAGTGATACATGGCAGCATCATGCTGTGGGCATTAGGCATTATTATCAGTGGATGGAAAGACATATGGAGCTAAATACTGTACAATACAGAAAGAAAGCTTGTTAAAAGCTGAAAATGGAGGTTTAGATCCAAACAAATTATGATATACTCTGTTTTGGACACGTAAAATCACAATAAAACACACAACAGTTCAAGGGCTACGAGCACTATTGGGTAACGTGCGATGTACAGGCCCCACTCACCGTGCTAATAGAAACTGGGAGCTTTGGGAGGAGGAAGCGGGATTACTATCACCCACGGCACTGGTGTTGGCAGCGGACGAGTTAGGCGGAGGGATAGAGTTGCCCGTGTTGCTGGGGTTGTTGCCACGACGAGTTGCATGGCGGCCCGCCTCTACCTGCTGCCGGGCTGCCTGCGCCTGCTGCCGCTCCAGCTGCAGCTGCATCTGGAGCTGCTGCAGCTGGGAGGCTGAGGGGCCTGACGAGTTTATCTGGCCCCCAGCAGCCCGCCGCACGCCAGACAGCTGAGACAACAACTCTGCAGGAGACACAAGGCAACTTTTAGTTGGTTCCTTTAAAAAGTTCATTTTTGGATGAGTTTGTTTGTTAAAGTGGTGTTTAGATAATACACTGCAAAAAACACAAAATCCAGCCAAGTATTTTCGGACTGGTTTCTAGTGCAAATATATTGGTTTTGTCTTATTTTAAGTGTACGAACTTTTAAGTAACTTTTCAAAATGAAACAGGAGCTTGTTTTAAGTCAGTCATTTCTTAATATTGATAAAAACATACAGGTTATAAGTGAAATTGCTAATGGATCATGTTTGTCCTGTAAGTTAAAATGTCTTGTTCCACTAGCAGATTATTTCACATTTAACTAGTACTTTTTCAACAATTCTAAGAAATCACTACCTTAAACCAAGCTGTTATATCTTGCTGAAAAGTTACTTGTAAGCTTGTTCACTTTTAATAAGACACAGCTAAGACATTTGCTCTAGAAACTAAACCAAAATTTATTGGTAAGATTTTGTTTTGCAGTGTAGGTGTTTTTATTTATTTTCAGTGCTGTGCTTGTATGCAACCTTTTAAAAACCAGATTTTTTATTGGCTAAATAATGCAAAAACAAATTATTTAGGTACAAAAAGGCAGCTTACTCAGAAATGATTGTTATTAAAATTAAATCAAATTTTCTTGCATTCATAATATAGCTAGGCTGAATCGATAGAAAATACAAAAAGTTGGATTGTTTCAACATACGTATGTCTGCACCAAAAAGGTGAGTCCTAAAGAGCTACGAGGTAAAAATATGATAAATAATATCAGTGGTGATGAATCTCATCATTCTTTAAGTCCTAATGAAAGTTTGTAATTTGGTCAACAAATAGGAATACTTAATCACCAGAGCCATCTTAAGTAGAATATAGTATCAGGTGTAATGATTACAGTATGAGCTGGTTTCACTCGAAGTTGCTTGAAGTGGCCAAACAAAGGAAAGATGTTGCCTGGATTCTTTTCGCTGTGCAGAAGCAAATAATGTGAATCACAGCGATATTCCTAGTGATAATCCACTTTTTCAGCAGCAATCCACATTTAGAAATCATTCTACCACGTTTAATGTGGCAACTCAGTGGTATCATTACGATGACCCCAGATGTTTGGATCAATTAATCAAACAGAGGGATTCCTGTCAAAATGTCACATCTCCTCTAGAGCTGCCAAACCCTTAACACAAATTTAGTTTAAATAAAAAAAAACCTTTTAGAATAATTTATAGATGTTTCTGAAGTGATCATCTGTTTTGAGAAGACGTGTGTATGACTGTATACTCTGAAATTGCTATTAATTTTTAACTGTGAACACTTGAAGCAACCCTGATTTTTGCATTTTGTATTTAAACCTGTTTATTTGAAATTGTCCTACTTTTAACTAAGTTTTGTCAAACTTTACTAACCTTTGTTACTGTAGAATATAAACTATCACAGCAGAATCCTATTTAATGTACATATTTGTGTTTTTAAGACCAACTTTTCTGCTCGTCTGGGACGCCAACACAAGATAAAGTACTGCATATGAGGCTCACCTGCAATTGGGTCCATTGTCTCTCTGTTACTGGGGGTGTAAGTGGAGCTCTGTGATGAGGAGGATGAGAGCCCCCCCGTGGAGCCGCTAGTAAAGTGCATATTTGTCCGTCGAGCTCTGGGGCCGCCTATTCCTCGCCCTGGGTGGAACATCCTGCGTACGTGCCGAACACTACTGGACTCGTCGTAAACAAGGGACCGTTAAGGTGAAACCTTGACAGTGTATGACGTAAACGTGAATCACTTTAAATTAGTGTAACAAACAAGCCAAAAGACAGCAATGTCCCGCGGAAAAAGAAAAAGGATATTAAATCTCTTGGCGCTCTGTGCTCAAGGGTGAGGTGAGCCGTAAAGTCGTCCGTCACGTGGTTTGGATCGCCTCCTGGCAAGGCGGCGCAGATTGGACAGATCTGAAAAGAGAGCAAGTGGACAGGTTCTGTTAGAGACATCGTAGGACTTTGGATGGAACAACACAAGCAGCTGCATGCTAAATTTCAATTATAGAACAATAGTGACGTCATCTAAGCCCAAAAATGCAACAATGATCAAATTAGATCATTGCAGGCAGTTTTTCATCCAACGGCAAACAGAACATCTAAGCTCCTGCTTTAAGCTGATCGGCCCAGTAAACTTTAATCTTTAAATATCAACAATCTAACAATTGATGCAACAATAATAAATAAAAACATGCTTGTCTGACTATGCAGATTTCAAATAACTTTACGTTAAAAAATGATTACCTGATCGTGTGTGTCCATAAATAGGACAGAAAATAGGAGGTAGCAGAACAATATTTCTTTAAAACACAAAAAGGGTTTTTGCAGACTCTCCTAATTGTGTTTTTTTTCTTGGAACTAAACTGTACTGAACTTTTGTCTCCACCAAAGCCACTCTTTATGTGTATTTCCACTTTGAGGTTCCTAAACCAAGCCTATTATGCAGATAACTCCCACCAGTTTTAACTCAGATCATGTTGGCAGTAATCCCAAGACTTTCAATAATTGAAGCCTGTCAGATGTGCATCTCAGGGAGACAAACCGCTCATACAGCAGCAGCTGCAGTGGCAGTGTGCTTGCTCCCTCAAACTTAAAAATAAATGAATATTTGAGGAATTGTGACTAATTTAATCTGTACCACACCACATAAACATAAAAAATATTTCAGCCAATTCAAATCTCTTTAAGAAAAAGATTTAAGGGGTGTTTTATGCAGCATTTGTGTTGACGCTGAAAGCCGAACTTTATATATTTCCACGAGGAGTGGCAGATTTAATCCCGTATTTAAACTCAAACTCAATGACTGTTGTGTTTCCAAACAACAATAGAGAACATTTTTTGTGTAATATATGTTTCCAGTAAATATGAATCACAAAGGAGGAAAGGTAGATGACTAAAACCAAATGGGGGTGAATATTTAACTAGTAAGAAATGCTTGGGTCCATCCCAGAGGTTTCATCTCCATGTCTGGGTAGATTTCAACATTTTGGGAATATGTCTTCTTTAAAACTACTCCAGAAAACCACACTGGTTCCTGAAAAGCTTCCTGTAGTGGAAACACCTTTTTGTTAGCATGACTAGGAAGCTGGGTGAAAGATGTGTGCAAAGAGTCATGGTCCATTTCCAGCTCCCACATCAAAACTTTGACAAAGTAACATTTCAGGCACCCTATGCCTCCAAAGAGCAACAAGTGTTACATACAGAGCCATCTTTAAAAGGACCGATACATCTGACTACATGAGACATCAAATGTTTTACATACATGACCTGGATGTGTCAAAATAGCTCTCTACATATTATCCAATTCCTTTAAAAATGAATGTCTGAGGTGTTTCTGATCCGTCAGATCTCAGATATTATAAATAGTTCATATGTAACAAACATTATCATAAAGACAATGAAGTCTGGGGGTAAAAAGTGTTGATGTGGGTCTTTAATGGATGTCCAGATCCACTCTCTTTTCTCACTGATTTGCAATAAAAAAAACTCCTTAAGTATCATCCCTGTCTCTCTGTGATGCATTAATCACACTAGATGATTAATGCATTAAATAACCAAATGGCATATTTATGGAATAAAACTGTCAGTACAAGTTTAAGAAGGCATAATTTATCATTAATTACTTGCCACAGTTTTTTATGAGCTGTTCTCAACAAAATAAACCCTGTTATCATGACACCCAGCACCCCAGGCACTTCGGTGAGGTTTTGACTGGTTCCATGCTTTCTAATATTTCCAGCTTATCGCTCACTTTTAGAGAGAGATGCCATAAAATAAAAAGGAGATGTATGAAATCATTTCTATTGTACATGCATCTACATGACTGAATTAAACTCAAGTTTTCTCAGCATTAGTGGCTCATGTTTTCAATGCAGAATGCAAAAAGTGTAAAGCGTCAGGCATTGTTATAAACGCCATTTGTGTAAGGTCATTTGCAGCCACCTTGAAGTATAAAATACTAAAACTTGCAGTAAATTTATGGCAACTAATTCAACAGGTTTTCAATACTCTTGTGTTCCTTTCCCCTACTATTGCAAACCAGGAAAATATTGAAATCAGATAACTTTTCTAAAATGAGTAGGGAACATCGCTATGCTGAAAAATACCAGGTAGAAGAAATGAACTGAAATATCTGGGAAAAAACATTTGACATAAAGAAAAAATAAATAAAACTGAAACTCTAAAGACTCTTAAGAGAGGTTGAAGAACTATTAAAAAAAGATACTCAAAGCCATTTCTGCCGACTGAATGACGTCCAGCACATCAGCGGCAGCGTTGATGCTCAACCTGCAGGGCAAGAGAAAAAACCCCTGGACACTCACCACCTCTGTGGACGTCTCCGAATGCTCTGAGGTGACATGCTCCTGTAAGGACGTCTCCGTGAAGCCCATCTTACCACAATAAGGACATGTGAACGACTGAGGTTGTTCCACCGAAAAGGTGTCTCCTCCATAATACAAATCTGAAAGAAAAAGAAAGAAACATTAATAAAAACATTTGTTAGTGACAGCCAGAGAAATAAAGATATTAAATCTGCATGGACTCGATAGGATGTTCAAGTTTCCCTCGATAGGGGCTTACCATAGTCTACTCTGGTTAATATACACTGCATGGGGTGCTCTGTGGTGTGTCGTGTTGTGGTGGCCCCGCTCTCGTAGCACGATGCACACAGGTCGTAGTCGTAGCAAATTAGACACTTAAACCTCCTTCCTCTAAAGTTGCCCTTTAAACATGCATCACAGCTCACACCTGAAAAACACAGAGAGGAGTTCATGAGAGGATGGGCTACTCACTTGCTGTCAAAGGATTTACCGTCAGTTTTAAGTCCATTTAATGAAACACCAGTAAAAGCGCTCAGGTCAATGCGCTTCCAATCAGCTGGCTGAAAGGAGGCCGTTTCTCATCCTGAATAGAAAACTAATTTGGCTGTTTGGATAGAATCGTTGCAAGATTAAGTAACTTTAATGTTGAATTTAAGATCTCTACAAATTACAAAAGACAACTTTACTTTTATTTTTCCTTACTCTTTATCTTAAGCAAGTTGTGAGTTAACTTTAACTTAAGTTAGACATAACTGTCGAATTAAATGACTGCGTTTCTGTTCTGGTATGTGTAGCCAGTACTTTTGAACCTACATGATGCAACTTTAGCCTCATTTTACAGCACAGAGTTACTGATAAAGGGTTTTAGCCGACTAATGAAATTAATTTTTTCCCTTCAAGTTCATGGAGAACCTGTTAAAGTTTCCCAGGCCTGTTAAGTTGCTACGGCCTAAAGAAAAACACAAATCAGAACTACACATCACAGAAAGAATTACCACCAAGTTATTTCTCAAAAACATCATTATCTATAAGTAACTTAAGGCTCGGTACGGAAAATATGGACAAAATTAGAACTTTTTCAAAGTCTAAAACGAAGATCTTCAAGAATATTGAAGGTCTTGCATGAAATATGTTGGAAATATGTTTAGTCCATACAATTTTTCAGGTATGATGGTCTTAAACATACAAATGATTAAGGATAACTGCAAGACTGGCTATTGGATCAGGTCAGGCTACTATCAACTTATTATTCTCGCAAAACAGAACATTGTTTAAAAATAAGCACTTAAAAACTGCTCTTGATGTTTTTTTATCCGTCTTTAACTTAACTCTGCATTAATCAAAATAACTTACTGTTACAAATAAATCTAACAGTTATAATTTCTGTGGTGTTAAAACTTGTTACACTTTCTCTTTCTACATAAAATACAATGAAAACAACTGATTTTACTGAGGCATTACACACACATTTCATTAGAGAGTCAGAAAATGCATGTGATCCATAGAACTATTAAGTGTATTTCTTGTGACTGGTGAAATATAAAAAAAAAAAAAAAAAAAAGAGCGCAAATGATTTAAAAAGGGGATCTTACTTTTGTTTCCACTGACCCCATCAAACATAATTCCACTATCAGGTTAGTTTATGATAAGTTTGGTAGTTAAATAGCATGCGATACCACACATCTGCCCTTTTCACATCAACATGCAAGATTCGTACAGACCAGAAAAAAATACGCTCATAATAAATAGTTTGTTCACTGTAAGACAACTGTGATCAAAACTTTAGGAGGAAAATATCTGCATGCTCATCGACCAAACTCTACAACTTTAAAAGGTGACTCATTAGTGATTCCACAGAAGAAGAAAAAACTCCGCTAACTACAGGCAAAAACACTGTAACTTAAATCTGACTACACTGGTTTATGATCAGAGGCCTCAGAGTTTCTGTCTTTTAGTGACAGTGCACTTACATACAACATTATAAAGAGCTTATAACATAGTAGTTTCGGCTTTTATGGACACGTAGGGTAAATACTATAACAGTTTCTAATCCGTGTGTTGGTATAAAACTGATTTAGGAGAGTGTAAGTACTGGGAAGTCCTAACCAAACCAAAGGCTTCTGATATTCGCATAGATTAGCCTGCTCGCTAGCCCGGCTAATAGAAGGTAATGTAGCACCTAGCCGCGGCTAGCTGCTAACTGCTGCTGTCTCATTGCGAACAGGTTGAGCGAGGTTACAACAGATACTTTTACATGACAGGCACATGACCACCAGCGCTGCTGACAGCAAATATAAAAAGTCAAGGGACACGCTTGGAAGCCCGCCAAGAAAAGCGCAACTACCCCTCCTAACACGAAAAAAGCCCTTAGCGAAGCTAGTCATGGAGCTAGCCGATCAGGTAAAGTAGTCCCCATCCCGGGCGCTGAGGATCCGTTTATTAACTCACCCTCATGTCGGGACATCCTACAAACAGCGACACAGCCCTTCTTCGGGCTCCCCAGCGCGTTCAGCGAGGAACGATACAGTTTTTGTGACTCTTTACCGGATAAACCACGCCAACCTCGTCTCTTTTCCGAGCAAGATGGATCCCCAGCAGCTTACAGTTTGTTCTGCTTCCCGTCCCAGAGTGTCACTTTATGGCCGAATGTTGCGAAGGGTGGACACCAGGGGGCGCTCTTTGATACTTGCGCAATAAGAGTCACTTAGCCCTGGGCTTTGACTTGCAGAATCTTACTTTACATTAACGAAATGCAACTCAGAAGCTTGTTGCTTGTTGTGTTATTTAAAAAGCGTTTGTTTCTAATGTTAATCAATAAACAAAAAAAATTTAAAGAAAAAGCTGTGGAGCTAAAGTGTAGTCAGATAATAGTTAACAGAAAATAAAGTTTAGGAATTCGCAAAGCAATTTTCTGGAATACCAAAAATGTGCAATAACATATGAAGAAGCTCATATTTGTTTCTAAGATTCAATTCAATACATTTAAACATAATGGAAAATCTTTTAGGCTAATGCAATTTGAAGGTTTGCATACTGGCTCTACAGAAAGAAGCATGAAACGTCATAGTGTGTGGTTGTGCTGACTTTGGATTTGATAAAACAGTAAAGCAGCATTTGATCAATCAATATTTTATTTATTCTTTACCCATATTCTGGTGTCAAAACCGACACCAAAAGATCATATGACTCAAAGTCACACAGGAACAACATGGATCCTATGCCATTTTAATTCTTCCTCCAGACTCTGAGACCCTATTTTGACTCCACTTTTTTCTTTCACCACACTTTACAATAATATGTTCAGATACACCCCTCTGTCAACAGCTAGCTTCTTTAGCAAGAACCTTTTAGCTTCAGCCGGAAAACTGTCAACTCATCAAACCTCCAAATGACTAAGAAGGACATAGGATGCCAATAGCATAACATTTCAAAAATATCTTTATTTAATCTTTTTTTAATGCAACATTCTTACTTTCTTGGAAATTGAATTTTAGATTTTCTAATCTGTAACTCATAACTACTCAAAATAACAGAAATAAACACTTGAAATAGATCACTCTGTGTAAATCTACTGAATTAATAAAATAAATTACCTCTTAATCCTACTTTTATTTATTAAGATGTGACTGTTTTTTCATTACTTTGTAAAATCTAATATTTGTCAACATCAGTTGTACAATTTAGTGCTCAGGATTATCAACCATGTTGATAATTAACATATTTCCAGTTTCCATCTTTGTAAAACATGACATAGCAGCAAATTCTACAATAAAGAGTAAATAACTGATCAAATTTTTGTTCAGATTTTTATGTGTTGATCAATGAATGACCAGCATTGGTTATTTGCACTTAACAACTTATGTTGTTCTCTAACAAACTAATTATTTTCTTTTAAAAGATAAACATGATCACAAGTAAACTTCGAGAAGAATTAAGGACCATTGTTCAAAATATGTTGAATAAAAAAAACACCTTTATTTAGTAGATATTTTTCAGACGATTTTTGTGCTAATGACGACATACATAACCTCTGACAAACCAGTGCATTACGATGAAGACTTCACAGCAGTACAGAAAGCTGGCCATGAGCTCACAACTTTCACTTTGTGCCTTTCGCTCCACCCCCTTGCATAACCCAGACGTGGCCATACATTCTGCGTAATATACAATTTAATACCTGTGCTTCACGTGTCTATTGTGGAGGGTGAGAGCCGCTGAGTATAAAAATATTCAAAAGCTATCTTTTCTTGCCCTTAACATTATTCTTTACAGCTAAAGGGGGAAAAGTACAAAAAAGGCGAACAACCTGACTGACAAAGCATTATGTACCCCACTGTGGAGTGAGTGAACCACAGGTGAGAAGGAGCTTTAAAAAAAAAACAACAAAAAAAACAAAACAATGGTTCATAGACAAACATTTCCTCCAAATTTAGAAAATATCATCTATTCTGCAATAAAAACGACAAAGAAATAAGTTTGAAATACAATTTTCCATCAAGTAAGCCAAACTGCTTGATAAAAAACATTAACCTCCATCTATATTTAAGCAGATGATCGTATCAAATATTTTTTTCTATCAAAATATAACCTTATTTACATATGTGCATAAAATCTAAAGCCAGATAGCTTTTTTTTTGTGTCCAAAGCAAAGGTCACCTTTTATCATTCTTTTAGCACCTGAGCAAAATCACCTGTCACACAAAACATTAAATAAAATTCAAAATAATTCTGTACATTGTACAGCTTTACATCCATTACTTCTTCTATTTACAGTACACTCACAGAAGAGTCTTCTGGTGATAATTACCGGTACACTTAATTACTGGAGCTAACTGAAAAATAAAAGATGTGCCATGATATTTAGCTGAATTGACGTAACAACAAAATGCTATGGGAATGCTTAAAAATACAGTGTCTCCTAAAATTCAACATGTTTGAAAATGCGACTCAGAGCTTATGTAAAAATAAAGTTAATGTAGACTTATTTTTTTTTCTTTTTCACCCTTTGGTGTTTTCACTGTAATGTTAAGGTTTTTTTTGGGGGTTTTTTGGTGAATTAGGTAACTTTGGATTTTTGTGGTGAAAAACCTGAGTACTTTTTTCACTAAAGCTTTAGTGAAGCCATCAGAGATTAGAATGAACCTATAGCAACATCAACAACAACAACAAAAAAAAAAGATGCTACTTTATCAACAGGCTGGTAAAAAACAACAACAACAACATAAGTGAAATCAGAAAGCAAATATGTCACATTTACAGTGATTTACAGTCAGTGTCTTTGGCTCTTCTGTGGTCCCCACCAGAGAAGCCCAAATATTACAACCAGCTGCTTCAGGCAGCACTGAGAAGCACTTGAGAGATTTTTCCGTCGCTATGTGACACATGACAATGTAGAAAATAGTGATGATGACTCCTTTTTTTTTCCTGATAGTCCACATGCCACAGCTCTGAGGTGTTTTTTGGGTTCTCTTAAAGCGCAGCTTGCAATTCAGTGGTCCGAATACCTCAATCAGACATCTCTTCCTTTGAATAGTCCCTGGTTTTTCTCTTAAAGAAGCCAAGCTGCAGAAACAGAGAACTTAGTTACACAAGGACTGATTTACAGACCAACATATCAACAGAGTTGAGAATAAATATTCACATGCCCTTTTAAAACCAAGACATACCCATTTTGTTCTGACTGTCTGACATTTAATTCTTTAAACTTCTCCTGTTTCAGGTTAGTTAGAATGACCAAAAATGCTAACTCTAAATGCCAGAATAATGATAATTGTTGTAGTTGATTATCTTCCTTAAATTCAGAAATTTACATACACTACGATTACTATGCATCTAAGCAATTTAGGAGAACCAAGAAGATGATGTCATGGTTTGTATAAATGGAGATGAACCCCGATGTATTTGAAGGTACACCTCAAACACACTGCCTCCTTATGTGACATGCAGAGGAAATCAAGATATCAAGCAGAGAAATTTATCCAAAAATCTATGTACGAGTGGAAGTCCATGGAAATGTCTAGCCGCTTTCATTAAGGTGGATTTTGGTGCAAAATGTGCATATGAATCCCAGAGCAAAAGTAAAAGATCTTGTGCAGATAGTGACTATTGGTGGAAAAGAGAACATTATTACCCACAACCCACAATAGAGCTTATAGTTTTGAGAATTTTGAATTTAACAATATAATTTTTGAGCTCACCTTGACTTTTTTTTTTTTTTTTTTTTGGCACTCCAATTTTTTTTTAGTTTGTTTGCGGCCAGAAGATGCAGCTAAGCAGAGATACTCGTTTTGTGAGCAGAACTGAAAAGCGCATGCTGTTATTTTTCCATATTTTAATTATCTATACGTAACCAATTTGTTTAGAGGGTAAGACTATTCTTAAAGACTTTATTTTTTCTTAACTGAAAATGTGTAACGAACTGTTTAGGAGATTAGACAGTTAATATGACATGAGGCATGAAATATTACCTTCCAGAAAATGAAAATAATAAGCGCCAAGATCAACAATCCTATCAAGATACTGATGATGATGATCCAAATAGGGATTCCTCCAACCGTTTCCTTTGAAATCGGGATCGTCACCTTGCAAGCACACGCAAACGTGAACTCAACACTTGAATACATCCTTACAAACAGGTGCATTAAGTAACTGACGTGACAATTTCAAGAATATAATCCCAAACACGACTTACATTTCTATTTTTTGCGTTGCTGCCCAGTTCAAACAGATGACTCTGTTTGAACTTCAACGTGGCATTCACCATCATCTTTAAACTAGAGAACTCACCCTGTAAGAAAAAGCACCTTTTCATGTTGCCATTACTCACATTGTACCACTTAATCTCACCAAGAAAAACTAACACATTGCAGGTCAGGCAAAGTACCGACATCTGATCTGACCTCAATGAACGTCGGTTTCCACACTTTGAAGGTAACGTTGACCTGACTCTTATTGGTTTCAGGGATGAAGCAGCTGAATGAGTCACATTGTGTTTGTCCACATTCCTGCAAAGAACATCACATCCACCAGTCAGAAAAGAACAGCAGCGTCTCAGCAGCCACTGAAGCTAACATCTGACCACTTACCAGTAGGAAGCGAGTGAGAGTTTCCTTTTTTGGTTTGTTGGGTTTAGTGGCTGGGGCTTCTTTACATTTTACCTGCAGAGCAGTGAGAAGCTGACGTGAGAATCCTTCTTTGCAATTTAGATATATTGTCTCTGTGTGTGTATATACCCCAGTGCTGGAGACGACTCTTGTCGGGAACAGTAACACGTTGTCTAGAGGAGACCGATAAGGGTACATCACTTTAAGGTCAAGAGGCGGAGTCAGGGTCTTACCTGCCTTTTCCACCTGAAAGATAAAAAGGTGGATGAGTCGACAACATATTTCGACTAAAACATATAAAAGTATGTTAAAAAGTCATATCTTCTTTGTGTTACCGTGTAGCTGATGTTGACGACCTCTGTCATCCTCCCAAAGTCGCTGTCTTTCAAGGAGTACTGTTCACCATCTTTAATTGTTACATGCTTTTCTTCATGACTCCTAAAGGATTACATATTTAACAATGAATAGGATATGCAACAAGATGTTAATCTTGCTAAACCACAGTTTGGCCACTTGGGGTCAGCAAACAACATTAACCTGAACAAGGTCAGATCTTTAATCTGTTTGAGCATCAAAGTTTGAATTTTTAGTCGTACATTTATAAGAAAATAAATGAGACTTTATGGTCACTAACTCATCTTGACTGTATCAACTGTTATATGCAGCTTTACTTAAAGGTCATTATTATTACAAAAATAATGATGCAAAATCAACTGTAGGCCTATGATGCAGAAATGGATATTTATACAATTAAAATGTTTCTAATGAGGTTTATATGCCGCTTTGCTAAAAATATTCATAAAACATGAGCGGTTTTTAGTTTACATGGTGCTAATTCTACTTCACAAAAGAAAATCCCAAGCGAACACACTACCACTTAAATCAAATCAACTTTTGTATTCTGACTTAGGATTTTTTGTCTCAATTTAAATCAGAGGAAATCAGAACATTTCCTATGAGATTATTTATGTGTTTGGATTTATTACTACTGATGGAAAAGTAATGGCTGCTGCAGATGAACTTCATAGTTGTGAATTTTAATAGCAACTCTGTTTATTGTCTTTTTATTGTTTCTTGATTTTAAACAACAGATTTACATGCTCCCTTTTTGTGAATTTTTTTGACAGCAGTAATAACTGTGAAAAACTGCGTACAAAGGTAACAATGAATGCATTTCCGGACAGGATACACATTAGTTTCTGATATTTTACATTTTTTGACTCATCCTGACAATATTTAACAACTTATTACACTACCAAAACATGTACAAAAACTAAGCAAATATCTTTGCTTTATTGAATTCCCTGTTAAACTTCATGATTATGTTAATTCATCTGCACAGATTTCCACAGATACTTACACACTGAATATGACTCCAGCTTCATATTTCACTGGGATGGAGATTTCCACATTGTTGTCATGTAGGGTATTCGGATTCTCCTCACTGTCACTGTAAGAGTCATTTTTTGTCAATATTTTCACACAAATAGTCACTTTAGCAATCCATATTCCAATCAATAATTTGCAGCGAAAAAAAATGACAGGCTCACCTTATAGTTGTCACATTGATGTGAATGTTCTCATGTATCTGAGATGAGTCTGTTTCAAATCTTACTTTAAAACTTTCCTGTTGACGAGAGATCACACGTTGAAATTTAATAACATGAGTAAAGTGAAATGTAAAGTGAGTATCTAAAACTAAACCTAAATCTTACCTTAGCATTACTTCCCAGGAAGGGATATCCAACAGCGCACTCCACCTTCGTGTTTTCCGGAGTGCACTCCATCTCTGGCTGAAAATGTAAAATATGACATAATTAAACATAATTTTTCTTTCGACATTCTTCCATAAAAAAAAAAAAAAAAAAGACAGCAGAAATCTTACCTCGACTTTAACGTAGTTAATGTTTGGTGTGAAGTTGAGGATAACCTTGGTGTTGTAGGCATTGTCTTTTTTGTTGCTGATGTCAATTTTCACATCAAGCTTATCTTTTGAGCTGACTTGGATCAGCATGCTGGAGAAACACACACACACACACACACACACACACACACACACACACACACACACACACACACACACACACACACACACACACAGAAGTGTCAACACGACTGACTGTCATGTTCTTGTTTTCCCACAGGGGGGCAGTCACGCTCCGGTTCACTTCTAAATAAATCTACATGACTCCAAATATCAGACAGACTCAAAGCTGTTGATGTCTCTTACACATTTCACCTTCCAATAGCTTTAAATGTTTATTTTTTTACATAAAAAAAAAAAAAAAGACAGTTTTTCTTTATGTTCCCTTCTGACAATGTGCAAGGATGGTAGGAAACTTTTTTATTTTAATCCTAATGAGCAATCAATACCTTTTCTCACTCGGCACTGCCGTGAGGGAGAGGTCAGTGATGCACTTTAATTGATCTCCGCAGTCGACCAAGGGAATCTAAAAGATAGAAATGATTCAGAGACATTCATTTGTCAGAATAGTCTAGTCAAAGTACAGGGCGGAATAAAACTGGACTCCAAAACCAAATTGAAAGCACACATTTTAAGTAAACAGTGCTTAGGGCAAAATATTTGCAACCTGAGAAACAAGATGGACTCAAAGCAGATTTTCTCTGCTTCTGTTTCCCAAAGGCTGTTTTAGTTTTTGCTGCGAACATCGACCCAATACAATAATAAGCAAAGATGCATCTTTTTACTGTTTTTTCTCCTTTCTGTGACCTTTCTGGGTCTTCTTTTCAATAACAATAACAGGCAAAGTCTGAGAAGTGTCCCCTTTCCTTGAGTTACAGTAACACTGGGCAGATTCAGCCATCTGACACCGATGGAGGTCAAGCCTTTAACTCACAGACAGGAGATTTGGCACTGATGCATTTTTTGACACAAAAACAGACTAATAATGTACAAACGAAGTGGTCATCTTCTGTGATACTTCTCGCCTTTGTCGGGAAACATTGCTCGCTGTTATTGATAATCTGCAAACCTTCTTGTTAGGGGAAACGTGCATGTGGGAGTGTGGGAAGATTTCCCTGGCCATTAAAACCGACAGAGGCAGCTTTGTGGGAAACACGGAAGGACTGCAGTCAGCTGTTGCAGATATAAATCTACTGCAGCATGTTCAGATCCACAAAAGACATTTTACTCATGGTTTATTTGTGCCGACAGACAGACAATGTTTAATTTAGATAATGCTTACATCATTCGGTCTCTGACTCTTACAGGGGAGAAAAAAAAACCCGACCAAAAACATTTTTGTCTGAATGTAGAGCAGCCATCTGCACCATGTTATATTGGTTTATTGATGCAAAATATGACATTTTTGGATGTTTTATTTCCCTCTAATATTATTTTCGCATGCCTTCACATTGAATGTTATCCTATGTAATTGTGTTTTGGTAAATAAATGCAATCTTATTATTGACATTCACAGTTTTTTCCTCAAATCCATGAATTTTCCAGGTGATTTTGACAGCACATTTTAAAATACTGTTAAGGCTTTTGAATAAAATTTAATTATCAGAAAATATTTCTGATAATATTTTCATTTTCTGTCTATTTTCACTCAACTACATTTTTACCAAACATAATCTATAAAGTTTATTGTCAATTTTAGGGATTTTAACATCTTTAAGGAAAACCATTTCTTTACACCGAGGTAAAATATGTATCTTAATATGCCTGATGAATATTCTGAGAGAATAATTAAGCTTTATTAATTATAATAAAGCTTAATTATAAGCTTTATTGAACTGACTTCTTCTGAATTTCTTTTTTCACATTTCAAAATATAAAAATCTTAAATTTGACTCACTAAATTAAACAATTACTATATACAAATTTTTATGATAAAAATTAGGTTTTTTTGCCTTTTTCCCCATCTAATCCAATTATTCATACAACTATCAGATCTAACAGTATTTTATCTCCCACCAACTTTTGCATCTTATTTTTGTTAGTGGACAAAAACATCAGTTAAGATCTATGTGACACAAACATTCCTGCCTCTCTGAATGCCAACAGAGCCCAACATAAACTAGGGGTTTAGAGTGGTCTAGTCAAAGTCTGGACTTAACCCATAAATCATGCTATGGCTTCATTTAAGCAATTTTGTGTGGTCAAGGAAAAAAATTAAATGATCATTTACTTGAAAACTACATTTTGTATTGATTTTCTTTTTACATCTTTGACAGATATTCAAAATATTTTTGATCTGTGCAACAAAAAAAAGCAAAAACAGAAAAAAAATCTGTAGGATCCCAAATACTTCTCGTAGCACTGTATAATGAAAGGAAATAAAAGTTGTTGTGTTGTGCATTTATGTCCTGTTTGAACAAAATTGCTAACATGAAGGTATTTAAAGTTTAATATGCAAACAAAACGCATCGTAAGGCTGTTTGAAATCTTCTGCTTCAAGGTATTTGGTATCTGAATTAGTGAAATAGACAGTTGAGAGATACAGAGTGTTCTTACTGTCTTAGTGATAGATCTGGGTAGGTTTGCATCCAGGACAGGGCCTTGGTCCTCATTAGTAAGTCCAAATTCTAATGTAACGTTGAACGAGTCTTTGAAGTCCAGCTGGGCCTGAGGCAGAAAGGATACATGGGGGAAAAAAGAATTGAAAAAAGGAGGAGAAAGCAAGCAAAAGAAACCCAACAAAACACTAAGCTAACTTCAATTATATAATCGACACTCTACAGGTGAGTGATTGATTAATGGATTCATTTCAAAGCTGCAGAATCTTGTGGCGAAGTGGTGACACCAACGAGAATGTGTAATCTACAACTCACAACCTTTCAGCCCCTTAGCACTTATAATTCAATGTCACACCTAGACCTGTGTATTGATTGTACGGATGCAAAAAAGTTCAGAACAGACACTGCCATGTCACTGGGGACGCAAATCTCTCAAGAAACCTTCCAACAACTTGCGTGATCTTTATGAGTGTTTTGAGAACAAGCATCGGACCGGGCCTATGTTAGCAAACCGTTTCAACTTAGTGTACAGAGAAAACTTCACATGTAAACCACCCAGTCCTTTACTCTAAACAAAAACACCAAACTGATCGCTGAGCAAAGGTCCGACAGTCAGAATCCATCCTTTGGGAACCATGAATGTCCGCACAGATTTATGCACCAGTCCGTGTAGCAGATGTTGAGATGATGTATTTACTTGCTAAGCTACAGGGGGGAAATGGCTTCCATGGTGAGAGGATGTTAACAAGAGACAAAAAGCTACAAAATAATGTTGACTTTTATTTTTTTGTACAAAACACATCGAAAAGTGATCTTTTGAAGTTTGTAAAAGAAAAGCTCAGACTCAAGAGTTTACATACTGCATTTTCTCTGTGATAGAATTGGTGATGTGGGTCTAAGACTCAAGCCTTGTAAACTTATTCATGCCCTTCAGATTTCGAAGGGTATAAAAGTAATGGGATCCAAGCACCCATCTATGTCACATTTTTCATATTTTGATCTATAAAGTAATTTGAAAACCATTCATTATTTTTACCCACTAGAGAAGCCCAAACATGGACTCGTTCTATGCATTAGCTGATAGCTTTGTCTCATTCTTAAGCTGAACTTTATATGTACTTGAATGAAATATCTGTATATGTATTTTTGTTTTAGGGATTTTTTTTTGATTTTTTTTTGAGGAATCATCCCGAAGAAGCGAATATTGGTCCTTTAAGCTTTCTGTAATGACACTGTTTGAGATTTATCTTCTTCCATGCCGCTTTTAGGACAAACAGTCTGAAAATAATAATTCTTTTATTATATTATTATTATTTTATTACAAGGGCAATATGACAGACATCGGTTTTGTCTGTCATATTAAAACCCTGACAATACTACAATAAAAATATATGAACAAACTCACAAAATCTGAGAGTATAAAACCTCTATGTGTGAACCATCTTGTTGACACAAACCTTTCAGTGCAGAGATTTTATTCATGGCTGCTAACAACATGAATGTTCAATAAACTGGCCCATGGATCATTGTCTGTTTGTTTTAAGCATTTGCCCTGAGATAGATTCCTTTTGGTTCATAGTATACCATTTTTTTCTACCACTATGTCAAAATCTGCAGTTTCATTCTGCAGGAATAGCCAAGGGAAGAACAGAGGCAGTGTTCATGTCCGAGACAAATTTAAAAAGCTTTGCCCTGGAATATGTGGGGAATTTCTTCACAGACTGGCACAGTAAGAACAGAGCAGATATTCATCATCCGCACACACACAGCAGGAGCAGCTGCTTCCACTGATTAGTTCCTCTTTCTGTTGCTTAAGGACAGCTAATCAGTGACGTCTTATGTTGCAGTGAAGGAATGGTATAAAAGGAAAAGAAAAAAAACAAAAACACTGGAAGTTTCTGTACACACTGAAGTGCTAACATTAAAAACCATCTGCTACAGCGAGAAACAAGAAACAAGTGATATAATTGATCAAAAAAGGCCTTCAACTGGAATGAAAAATCCAGCAAACATATGCAGTAATTCATCTCCTTAAAAATGTATTCACTTATTTGGGTTGTTTAAGAGCTTAATACGTTCTTGTAGCATCACTCTGAAGAGGTCAGAAGAAGTCAGCTTCATGCTTGAGCCATGCTCCTCCTATTCACCAAGGTATCCCTCATCAGTTCATTTTGTCCTCTCTACAACCAACAGCCTTCCTCATCACTTAAACGTAGCAAAAACCTGAAATTAAAGCTGCAAAATGGACTGTAGGTAAATCTAGGAGAACATTGGATTAGAGTAAATAGTGAATAAAAGCAAAGTCTGATGACTGCTGTTGATTAGTAATTACCAACTGCACAGTGTAAAAGTCAGAGTACTTGCCGACATGATGAATCTTTCCATCTTGCATATTCTTTGTCCGTTGATGATGGAGAATGTCTTTGTCACCCTGCGATCACTTTTCTCCAAGTCCTGGTCAATAAATGAAGCTCTGGCTTTGCCACGCAGAACATCCAGAGTTACGTTATAGCGAATTTCTAAGCAACACAACAACAACAGAGAGAAAAGAGTTCAGCGAGTGGCAGAAGCAACAACGTATGCACTGTGAAGCAAGGGAAGCACAAAGTGCTCAACAGCTCACCTGTGGAGCTTGCATCTCTCTTCTCAGACTTAACTTGATATTGAAAACACACCGTGGCGTCTACACAAACAGATTTATGCCCCCTGTGTTCACACTGGTACTGAGAGTGCTGCAGGTTGATTTTAGTGGGTTCGAACATCATGCTGGAAGTCACCTGGGCAACATCTCTTGACCTTTTGAAATGAAAAGAGATGCAGTTCAAAGACTTCCATGTGACAAACCAACACAAAGTCGTGAAAACTTGAGAAGTGGACGGAACATTTTACATGCTTTTCATAAATGTTTACAAATAAAAATCCAGAGTTCAGTCTGATACCTCTATATGACAATGCAGTGCAACTGCTTGGCACTTGTGCAGCCTAAAGATATCTGAGATTTATTTTTATAAACACTCTAGCAAATCTGATGGAGAACTATTTTTCGAAGGACAATCGGCAACGTAAATCAGTCTTGCAAAGGCAGCAGAGGCATTCCTTAGCAGATTTGCAGGTGAATAAAAATGTGCTGCAAATTTTGTTAGATTTTTATTTAAAAAAAATATATATATATACTTTCTCGTTCCTATTATGCACTATTTTAATGTCTTCATTCAAGTTCAAACTACAAAAAAAAAAAAGCACTGAGTTTTGCAGAACACCATATATATCTCTATAAAAATGCAAAAAGATTATTTTTTTTTGCATTTCTTTTTCTGGTCTTTTTGTCCCATTCTACCAGCAAACACTAAGGAACATAAAGAGATGTCAAAAACACACATAGATATAATTTAAATGTAATAGTTTTGCTTCAGAAATGATTTAAATTTTGTTGAATGTTAGCTGCATTTAGCTAAAACATGATCATGAGTTTAGAGAAAGCGACTCCATGCTGCCAAATCCTATTTAGGCTCTAAGCCACATGGGAAATGTAGTTCTCACATAGCTTTGTTGACCTCTTACCAGAACACGCTCTGGGAGAAGATCTGCATGGGAAGCTAGATTGTAATGTGGGCGGGTTCAACATGCTGGTGTCGAGCAGTGAAATACTGTATGTGGGAGGGGGTTTTAACGCAGAGATCATTAAGGAAGCAGTTTGTCTTCAGCTTGCAAGTCCAATGGGACAAACACAGCTGTAAAAACCCAGAACAAGACGATGCAAAGTGGACTTCTAAAATGATGCCTTTGGGAAGCGAGGGCCGTTGCTGGTTATGACTGAAGTGGAATGTGTAGAAAAAAGGCTGAAAACTAATATGTGAGAATGAGTCCTCTCACCAAAACAGGGAAGCTCCTCCCAGACCTCCTATGGTGACGTCAACGATGCCGTCTCCATTTAGGTCCATGATTCCGTGTATGGACTGCCCAAAGAACTTCACCTTTTCTCCATCCCCACCTGCTGGAATGTGCTGCGGAGAAGGTCAAGAAAAAAAAGCAAAGCTCAATAACGTGATCATTGAAGGTGGCCATTTTTTTGTCAAAGATAAATGAGAAAAGCTTTCACTTATCTCAAGACATCTTTGACAAACTCAATCCCCCCCCCCCGTCTCTCTTAATTTAAGTAAACAAAAACATGCTGCAGTTGTTTTTATTGTTGAATATAGTGCTGCATTTGGCCTTTGTGATTCTCACCTGAACAAGGTTCAGGTAAGGGTTGCTTTTGTGCCCATGGTAAATGTAGACGGCTCCTCTGTGGTCATTCTCAAAAGGTGCACCGATCACCACGTCGTTGAACCCGTCAAGGTTGAGATCCGACACGGCGGCTATGGCTGTACCAAACCGAGCCCCGCATGGCTCGTTTTTCATGGCGCAGCCGTCTGAGTTAACCGAACAACACGACTGGTTCACTGGCTTCAAATTAAACTTGTGCACAAACTTGCCCCTCTGGAAATAAAGAACGTCGGATGATTCTCTCATGACTCCATCTTTCAGCAGCAAAATGTCCAACGAGTAGCAATATTTTCGGTGTCATGTACCTCATTGAGTTTGTAGACATAGACTTTACCCTGCTCATCTCTTTCTGGACCCATGTACATCGGAGCTCCAACTAAAAGGAGGTCTGTGTAGGAATCATTATTGACGTCAACAGTCTGCAGGACGCTACCGAAGTAGGAGCCAATCTGCAGAAAGATGCAGGAAACCATCCGCTCATCAGGATTCATTTGATTGACCTCTTAGGTTAAATATAATTCAACATTAAATTTGTTTTAACACACAAACAGCAAAAACTAGAGATTTACACAGACCACATGAAAAGAGTACTTTGGTGGTACCATGAGGAAACAACATTATGTGGACGCCACATAGTAACGTGATGTTGAAGTAACATCTTAAGACATCAGCCATGAAGCTAACGCCTCGGCACAGGTAGGGCTTTCAAATCGACAATGACGAAGTATGCAAACAAATTTGTTGTCTTATTTCTAGCTTGCCAAAATTCCGCCCATATGCTCCAGATTGGAAAAGTGCCAAACATTCTTCTTTCATAGAGGTGGTCAAATTTGCTGATGATCACTTTTTCTACTTGATTATTACATCCAAGAATGTAATCACCTTTATTAAAACCTCTTATTTCCCCATGTAATTGATGGTCCCAATAACTGTTTGCTTCATCACACATAATTTACTCTGAAATTGCAGTCATTTAGACACGTATCTAAATATAGATTTCTTCTAAACCTGGGAGGATCTGTTGAAATATTTAAGCAAATATTTTTGTACACCTGTCCCTACTGCATGTACAGAGATGAACTGATAAATACTGACCTGCTCCCCACGCAGTATCTGCACAGTTTCAACCCTGCTTTCCTTAGTCAGCTGGTAGATAACTACACGACCCGTGTGGTTGTATCTTGGTGCCCCAGTGATGTATAGCACACCTTTATGGGTGGATGCAGACTGGACGTCATACCCTGCAAAAAACAAGATTCAGTCGCAAAAAAATTACAATGTGATATTAATAAACGCCTCTACGAGCCACTGTTTATGTCGGCTTGTGCAGGGGAAACCATAAAACACCAGTGGAAACTGGCAAGCGCAGACACCTCCTCAGAATGGAACATAGCATCTCTGCAAGCTGCAGCCTGGCCTTCGGGAGAAAGCATGTGCCATCGCTTGGGTTTACAGACCGGACCAAGCAGTGCTCCATCTAATGACATGTTGATTAAATAATTTCATATCAAGAGGCTGTGGTTGGTTTGAAAGCCATAGAAGGCAAGAAGACAGAAAGGAGAGTCTGTATACTTTTAATTTATTGGGAGGGAAAAAAAGAGGAGCATCAGCTGTCAGAGTCAAGATACATGTTTTTCTCCTGTATTTGGCAATAACTCAAAATTGACTCTGCAGCTGGAGTATTTAATTTAATACTTTGGAATTTATATTTTATTTTCTCAGCTAAAGTTGTTTTCAGTATCGCATTAACAAAGAGACTAAGGCACAAAGTACAAATGTCGCAAAGCTAAAAGTAAAGGCAAAGTTATCTGCTATTTCTGTTTCCTTTTCTTAATTTTTAGATTCATCATTATCTCTGCATGTGTCATGTATAGGTTTTGACTCACCTAAGTACTCTGCCAGTCCTCTGCCAGTTTTATTATCCTTTGGATCGTAAAACTCATCTTTTTCTGGAGTAATTGTAGATTCAGCAGTTTGCATGACCACCGTCCCGTTCCAGTCATACGCTCCTACTGCTCCTAGTAACAAGCCATCCTATGGAAACAACACAGAAAATGTCAGAAGAACATGTTAGGCTAAATGACTTGATTAAATATACAACCTTAGAAATACAAACATTTGTAAAACTACCATATCTGTCTCTTTCTTAATCTTTAAAATTGTAGATTGTAGAGTAAAATATATAAAAAATTGTGGTTGAAACATCAAAGAGTATGAATACTTTTGTATTTCACTGGAGAGAAAAAGAAATAAAACATGTCAGAAAAACGGAAGAAAAAAAACCCTCATCCATTCTAATTTAATCAGATTAGGTGTGGTTAAATAAGTCCTTATTTGGATAATTGGCCACACTAAACTGCATTAAATAAGCTCTATACTGAGTCACACTATGACTATGGAAGTGTGTTGTCCTCTGTGGCACAACTCATTTTGCTTGACCGTGTAAAGATGAAAGTCACCTCAGGCGCAATCACCATACACAGCGACAGAGGAGGTGATGAGCACGAGTCCGAAACAGGAAGAGGACACGTAAGAAAGGATCCTGTTTGTTCTAAGCCAATGCAGGAAATACCTATTGGATGAATTTCAGCAGTGTGTGAGCGGGCAAAAATCAACAACCGTCTAATTCAGCTTCCCAAAGCACCTCTCATGTTGTATATATCTTGGGTTTCACTAATGCTCTAATGCATTCAGACAAAACAACACCAGTCTGCGGCAGAATGAGCTCAGAGGAAAAGCAAGGATTATGTCTACAATCATCTACTGACTGAGGTGAATCACAGAAAGTCTGAAGATCCATCACAGATAAAAATAAGGGAAATGTCTCTGAGTTGAGTATGTGTCTAAGTAGGGCTAGGCCATATGGCTGAAAAACTTATCACAATATAAGTGTTTCCTATCAGTCGATGACAATAACTGTTGATGAGATTTTTGCTTTAAATATATGAAATAATGCCAAGTTATGGCATGACCGTCCCTGTTTAATTCAGGGAAGGTCATGAATTAAACATGACCTTCCCATAAACGAATGCCATCGTTTATGCTTAATCAGTTAGGTGGCAAAACGTGAAACTGCTGTTGCACATGTTATGGTGCGTTCACACCAAAAGCGTTTTCGGGTGAGTGTGGTTTACATCCAAAGTCTATGTGGAGCGTTGGACGTGTTGGACGGCTCAAAACACTCCAAACTGTTCAAATCGTGCCGCGCAATGGCCCTCAATGCGCCTCCACGTAGACTCTGAATGACTATGTGGAGGCTCAAAGCGTCAGGTGTTTTGACGCTCAAAACACGTTTGGTGTGAAGGCACCAACACTCAACAGGCTGTTGCTTGGTAACCAGAGAGTGAGTGACTTAGTTGATGCCAGTCACCTTGCTGAACTCGCTGTGAGCGGTTGAGCAGCTAAAGCCTTTCCTCTGCCTACATCTCCCAGAATGCTGTGTGGGTCTGGATAGGAGTTCAATGAATTTTCTATATTGAATATTATATTAAATATTCTATGAGATTTACAACCTATCAATATTAATCATGTGTCTATTGCAATATACATTGTCATTGTTTTATTGTCCAGCCCTACATCTAAACATGTTGTTTTTTTATATTCAGATATTGATATTCCAAATTAGACTTACTTTAGAAGCATGGGCACTGAATCCAGCCTGGGACATCTCCATCTCAAAGGAAGAGGTAAAGTTTCCAGATGTTGCTGAGGAAGAATGTATTGCTTTGAGCGATGCATGGATAAGTAGCACAAAATAAAACCGTCTTGTGGCTACATAACAGCTTCGTAAAAATATCTTACTTTAAATATTTATGTCAAACTGGAAAAAACTTTTATTTTTGAATCTCTTATCTGGAAGACAGCGGCTTCATCAACAAAACTTGTGTGGATTACCTATTGAAATTTTGCCCGTGTTTGAACTAAAAAAAACAACAAAAAAAATCGCACAACTAAATCATGTGCAAGTTGGACATCATATATAATTTCTATAATGTTTTAAAGAAAATACTTCCTGTTCGGATGAACACAGTCATGGTGTTCCTGTTATATTTGCAAAATCTAGTTATATTGCAGACAATATGGATGTTGTAGATGTAACCATCTGCATGTGTCATGTAAAACCTGACAGATATTACTTTGTGCTTTTTACCTTCCAGGGCAAAAATCTTTCTTCCCAGAGTATCTGCTAAATTCACCAAGAACAGCTCATCAGACACGTTGAAGAAGTGATCTTGTATGGGTTTACTGGATATTGACTTAATCTCATCAACAAACTTCTGCACATCTTCTTCACTTTTATTTTCACGTTTGTAGTATCCCAAAACCTGTAAACGTTAAAATTATTTCTTGTTAAAATGCATCAAATTTACAGGAAATGATCAGAAATGTTGGACAACGCAAATGTAACTTTTGTACTCACAGCAATGCCAAACCTTTCGATGTGATCCTGGTCACACTCATCAATGACTTTGCTTTGCATGTGGAAGTCATGTGACTCTCCATCAGTCAAAATCACCATGACTTTTTTTGCACTGGTTCTTGCACCTCTCTCTTCTGTGAAGGCCTCCTTCCTAAGTAAGTACACAATTAAATATAAAAACAGTAAGGTATGAAATTCTAGATGTCTAACTTTTATAGATCAGCTGAGAGTTTCAGGTTACCAGGCAATTTGCATAATGAAATGGACAAATTAACGGAACCACAATAGATTGGTAAAGCTCAGTTTTTCCTACAAGAGAAAACAAAATAATATATGACAATCTTGTTTGAAATGTTTGAAAATTCCTTGAAATCACACTCCAAAGAAATGACAGTAAATAATATAAATGTAAATATACAACTAACCATCTTCTGGTAACACTAGACTTTGAATATGAACATTGGTTAATGATCCCTGGAATCCCTTTTTATGTGCACCACCTGTTTTCCTGTTATGATCGGCATTGCCAACTTCAGTTTTGTAATTTTTGGCAACGTAAAGCTCTCTTAAAAACAGTCCAAAGAGAAGGCTTTTTTGAAAATTTAAAAATTTTTGGTGAAAATGGATATCCAAGCCAAAAAGTGTTGAAAAGTCACAGCAATGCTATTTTGTTTTTAATTTTTAGTGTTTGTTGTTAAAAAGACATTGAAAAGTTAATACTCTATTTATTAAGCTGAAAGATTTATGGCACATAAAAACACAACTGAGTGTAAAACAATTGACAAGAATCAAATTTCCTTTATTTAAACTGTATCCAATATTTCTTAAAGTAACTCCCATCTCACTGCTTATTGCTACAAAGCCTGTCAACTAGAACTTACCTGTGCTGGAAACTAAACGTGTGACATGTAATCTTAAAAAATATGTTGTCTTAAAAAAAAAAAAACTATTACATTTGTCAAAGTAAATTCATCCCATTTGAATTTCTGCACAGTATTCAGATTTCATTCGAAGTTAAGTTCTGATCACCATGTGGGCCGGACATTTAAATGGGATGGATGTAAAGCCAATCGGTGAAAAAATCTGAAAAGTGCAACTTCATTTAATTAGTTTAAATGAAAATCCAGCTGATGCGGAGTACCTGGCAGTGTCAATGGCCAAGAAAGTGTGAGTTTTTGTCCCGGTGTGTTGAGGAATGCGTCTGACAAACTTAAGCAGATCTTCGTTGTTGTTAAACTGGCTGAGGTTGACATGATGTTTCACATCCAGGCCATAGGACACTATGCCCACCTGGAAAACATATAGATATTGTATAGATGTATTAAATGTTATTCCACATTTTTCCTTTCTCCTATTAAATGTTCCTCTCCTGGACTGCTTGTCCCAGGCAGCCTGTCTGCATTGTTTTGTATACACAGGACCTCATCTTCAATGAATAATCTGACTTTCAAATACAAGGCTGAAAAAGGGAAAATATCTTTTAGTGTCTACCTGTGGAAAACTCTCTGCTGCGGCTTATACAAAGGTAGTTATAATAAAGATTTAAATGACTTTTTCCAGAGCAACTGGCACTGATAAATTACTGACCTGAGACTGTTTTGGTCCAACCTGGACTCTTTCCAGGAAACGGACAAGAAAGTCAACAATTCTTTCCCATGGGTAGATACTGTTTGATCCATCTAGCACAAAGACAATGTCCAGATTGCTCGTACAATCTGGAAAAAATAAAATAAAAAAATTTAAATGTAAAAAAGTAAAGGACATTATTTTTTTAATTTAATCATTTTATCCTATATAATAGGCAATTGGTGGTGTTTTTTTATATAATTGGAAAGCCTGTCTAGTGATCTAGAAATGGCATGCAACTTATCAGAAAAGTGCCTGGCGGGAATGAGAAACACAGCTATGTATGTGGGTTACACAACTGTCATTATTAGGGGGGAGGAATATTTTTATGAGGCATTCAATACAGTAAATACAAAACATGTTCTTTTTTTTGTTTTGTTTTGTTTTTTTACACTGACTAACAGCGACTCTGAAAGTTCATATTTCCTGTTCAACATACTTTTATACAGGTCTGAATAGACACTTTGGACTACTAATATTTTCCCATAAACACTCACAGAGCACTATATTTTTACGACTGTTCAACTGCAAATGCAAATAGTCACCCAATCACATTTCATCACCTCACGTAACTCACTTAGCTAGATGTGTTAAAGACAACAAAACGCAGAATCAGAATCAGAAAGAAAAGAGATTAAAGTGACTTTAACCCCAGCACTCAAATATTGAATATTTCAGAAATTGAGGATTTTTGAGAGTAATTGAGACCGATTCAAAAACGACTAAACATCCAGGAGAATGGACAGAGATTATAGAAAGGCAACAAATACCGTGCTACAGCCTTGAAGCAAATGGACAACAGCAACAGAAGACCACACTCATAAAAGATGGATTATAGCAGATTTGAAAAACATTGGCTGCTCTACTGGCCCACCTGAATCTAATGATTTCAGCTATAACATTTGGATAGTATAGAATTTGGCATAAAAGACATGAACGTGGGCAATGCATTGTCTAAATCTCAACATGAGTATTATTGCTCATGATCTCCATTACTTTAGGACAACACCAGTCTTCTGTACTCCAGAAGGATAATTTGCCACACTACAAAGCTCAAATTGTCTGGAAACAGAATTTTGTATATATATATTTTTTTAAACAACCAATAAGTTCATGTTACTCTATCGGCCTTCGCAGTCAATCTTGGAAGAATGTTTTGTGACATCTTATTAAATATAAACCATGAGGGAGTGCTGTGGTGGGCAAAGCACAATCCATATATTGAGGCTTTAGTCCTCGTGCCAGTAGTCACAGGTTCGAATCCCGGCCTCGCGACATTTGCCGCATGTCTTCCCCCTCTCTCATAACCCTCTTTCCTGTTGAACTACTTTCAAATAAAGGCCACTACAGCCAACAAAACCTTTAAATAAATAAATATAAACCTTGGGGAACTGATGTAGTCATGAGAGCAAAACAGGGTTCAATCGGTACCAACAATCTGTACCTAATAAAGTGGCCTGTGAGTGCACATTGATTTTATGGATCATGCAGTTCTCAAAATTTTCTGGTTACGTGAATAATATGCACAACTTTCTCTAAAAGGTTCTTGATAAATCATACTGAAATCACAAATGTAGAGGACAACATGTGAAAATTACAGAAATGCTCTAGAGCGGTAATGAAAGGATCCATTTCTTTTATTTAAACACTACATGTTTCATCCTTATATTTGTTTCTAGTAAAAGAATACCAAGAAAAATGATCCTGAAAGAATCTGTCAAACAGATAGAGGCTGTGACTGAACTCTGTTTACACTATGCTTTTTTTTTTTTTCCTAGTTGTTTCCTTCCAGGGAAACATAGTGGCAGTAAACTGTCTCCTAACTTGGGCATACAATGCAGCAGAAGTGTTGGGCTGGGCCAAGTCAGAGAGGGATACGAGGTAGCAGACAAGTTTACATTAAAGAAGAATGCTCTAATCTTCCTCTCCTGGTAAGGGAGGGAGTGTTTGACGCCGGGGTCTTGGGTGGTACCGCTATGATCGGTAGATACTTCTTATCGCTTATCCTGCTCAGCTAATCCATCGTGTTCTGCGCAGGGCAGCTGCGTGTTACTCAGGCGAGCGGCGTACTTTGCACTCCTGGAGCTATGGAGTTGAGGATCTGGAATGACGGGCTGACGTTCGCACAAACTCCTGAGATGTACTGCTGCTGGCCGCACATGTAGCCATACTGAGGACCACACGCCTGTGGAGACAAGAGTCACACACACACGCAAAAATAAACTCAGACAGTGAAAGAGAGGATCTCACAGGGCTACGACTGGTTATCATTTCCATCAGTAGGAGGTCACGGGTGAAAGAAGGTTCAGGGCTACTGGAGAGCAAAAGCAAGGATCCCAAGAGGAAAGAAGTACTCAAATGGAGGACTAAACAGAGGCTGTGTTGAAGTGCCGGAAAATTCTCAACAACACACACACAAAAAAGAGGATCAGACAGAGAGCAAGTGAAGATGCAGGGGTCTAAAGGTACACAAAAATATTTTAAATATAATTAATGATCATTTTACAGTTGTCTAATTCTGATAAATATTCCAAAATGTTCTTGATCCCCGTGGCATATTCAATATTTGAGTTGATCAAGAAATCTACAATTGTTTCATTGTTCTGTGAACTTGTGAAGTTCAGCTTATTGACTGCCAAAAGCCTATAAATACTTCATAAGAACAGAAAAATATGGGGGGGGGTTTAACTCAAGAACAAGTAAATCATTCCTTCTGACTGGGACATTTCATACTTCAATACTACCAAAGCTGCTGGGAAGTCCTCATAGTTCATCTCTTGCTCCAGAATTCATCAGTGTAAAAAACACACCCACTTCAAATTTCTGTCCAATTGCAAAATATTTAACAAACACTTCAAAAATAGTAAGGCTGACATTTAAAATGTCTTATAAACCTTCATTCTGTCCCTGAAATCTAATCCTGTGTTTACTTACAACAAATTTGTTTTCACTTCTTCTTTATTTTATTAAAATAAGCCCACTGCAAATTATGCACCAGGTAATACCCATCTACACGCTTGAGGTTTTCATGCCTCGTCAAACTCATCATGAGCTTTAATAAAGTGCTTTCCACTTCTACACAACACGTTCCAATATTTTCTCATCTGTGCAGTTGGTTTACAGTTTCACATTGCATTCCCAGGACGGCGCATCTCCATGAGGAATATAGAGCAAACTGTGCCATTCAAGGGCCAACTTATACGGTTCATAGATGGGAATAAAATTATTTTAGTCTTTTGTGTGGAAGATGTACACTTCCTGCTTACCATAAATCCTCCAGTGGGATTGGTCACCAGGGTGGTTCCCATGGTCATGTTTTCCTTTACTTCATGCACGTTGGGAACAGTTGTGTTTTCTGAAAAAGAGCAAAATAAAGAAGAAAAAAAAAAGAAAAGCTGAGTGAATAAACACAACGAGACAAACAGAACTCCGCACAGAAAACGAACAGCTGAACAAATTCCTCTCCTGGATTTTCCCACAGGAAGACTACAGCTTCTGTCTGTTCAGCAGACATAATAGTCACCGCTGTATATGCTTAAACACTGTTTATGTTAGCTCTTTGCCATGATGTCCCTCTAAGCGTAGCTTATTGCTGTTAAAACAGATGATGATGTAGGAAGGAAAGGTTCTGCGGTGTGGGGTGAGGGGATTGAATCATTAAGCAATCACAACATGTGGCTAAAATTAGCAACTAATTCCTTGACGTGGGATGATCTGGATCTGATTTGGGGTTTTTTCTCTTCAGAGGGATTCACATACTCTCACAAACACATTTACATGCCATTTAGCTCTAAATGATGCTACCCAGGAGGGGACTTTCATGAGAAGAAATATGCACCCTGCCTTTCTTTAATATCCTTCAGTTTATTCCAAAGAGCAAAAGTAAATTACATGGAGAATATTTTGGATTGGAAAACATGGTAAATAAAAGGGTGAGAAATCTATTTATCAGTCATCTGTTCCTATATTGCTAATTATCTTCGATGATTAACGACACTGATTCACATCCTGTGGCTCATCATACGTTCACATGCAACAGGAAGGAGAGCAGAGGAAGATGGATGATGTGCCATCAGCCTGATAAAAATCAGAAAAAGACAACAAATCAGTCGTAAACAGGCTGTGAAATATTCTCTCCAATGTAGAATATACTAACACAACCATAGGTGATGTTGTCACAAACGGTACTAAATTAAGATATTTAGTTGAACACACAATAAATGCTCCACAGATATACCGACAAACAGATGATTTTATTCGATACCAAGTAAAATGACTTATGAAATGATTATGAATTTTCCCATCAACCAAGCTGGGGGATGGATTATGAAACTGTGGTTCTAGAAATTTGTTAAGATATGACACCTTAAGATCCAGACTACATGTAACGTCCTCTGTGTATTCAGCTGAAGTGGTTTTCTGCTGTTGGTAACATCATGTCCAGGTGGCAGAACCCTTTCAGTGAACTTTAAAGCAAGCAGAAAACCTTCAGTAGAGATTAAACCTTCAATCATCATAGATAATATTTTGAAAGCCCAGTTTGCTCTTCAGAAAATATTCCCCCTAAAAATCGCTGTAGCACCAGAGAGGAGTTAGTATTTGCTTTTTGTATTAGTTTTTTTTTTTTATTGTCTCTTTTACACATTTTGATTTAGGAAACAGACTTTAATGTACTTAATAATAAATATAATATTTTATAATATGTCAAGAATTCTGAGAAGTATACAGAATTTCCTCGCTTTTTTGAATGTCCCCAATTATAAGTGGGACAGAGAAAGAATTATCATAGACAGAACTCGTGATAAGGCATTAATAATGTTTTGACTAGTTATCTATGCATGTATGCACAGATAACCTTCATAATTATTTTATTCTATCCTATATACACACCATAAATCACCTTTTTAAATGTACCATAATCGAGTCTGTCTAAAAAACATGGGTGTCGGGTGACTTTTTGGCAGCATTTCATCACGCGTAATGATCAGGGCAAAACCACTTTCCAATTTCACTGTTTGGATGGAAGGGTGGTTCAAGATTACAACACATCAACCGCACCATTTAACATCACTCATTATGGTTTGGGCTTTATCGTCTGTGCTGGGAAAACTGTAAACCCAATGTGGAGACAGAGCTGGCAAAGTGGGACTGCTGTGTGTCATTAGTAAAAGCTCTCAGACCGACAGACTGACTGATTGACAGCTCATGGTGATGGACGGGCATGCTGAAGAAATATCAGCAGAGATCCAAGTTGTGGTTGATGCAACTTGGATCTTTCAAAGAAAGTTCAGTTTATAATATAAAATTAAGGGGAGGGGGGGAATCCAAGTTTGTCTCTGATTAGCCTGCCTAAAAGTGCAAAGCTAATTCAATTCCAAATGATTGATTGAGTTTTTAATAAATAAGCATGTCTGAGTCACTGATCTCAGCCACTTTAGTGACCGGTTCCAATGTGCAGCTCCTCGCCGTCTCTCTACCGATTTCAACACAAAGATGGACAACTTGCAAAGGCTTTGTTGCGTGCTGTGGAGCAGATAAGCCTTGTTTATCTGCACAATTATGATAACTTGGAAGGATGAAACATTACAACCTTGTTTATCATCCGTCTTCCTGTTCACATGTAGCAACATCCTCCAGTCCAGACCCAATCAGATTAGCAGTTACTCTAAGCAGAATATTTTAAGGTACCGCATACTAAAAGAGCCAAATGATTAAGTGTCAGAAAGTTGATGAGCATACAAACATTCCATTTACTTACCAATCTTTTTCAATAGATTGGTACAAACAATTTCAGAGAAGGAAGTAGTGGATGTTATTTGATGAACAAGGGATAAAGACCAGAAACAGGAAAAAGCCCCAAAGCTCATTTTAGTTAAGAATTTGAGTTGTTTCCTTTATCTTTTAATCTAAATGTAATTTGGTTCGCTCAAGTCGTTTTCAGTTCCATGGAAGCTTCTGTACAACAGAGATTTGTTTTAACAACTAACTGATTTTTATTGTCTTTAAAAATGCTTAGCCTTGAGGTAGAAACAAACATCTTTATTAAATCAAACCAAATCCTTTTATAAGGCAGCATGATCTGTGGTTATCATGTGACTCTCAAGGTAGACCTGACACATTGGGTTCAAAAGCAATTTAAGAACTGTAAATTTTTCATTTATTAATCCTAAAAAATAATTACACACTTACAAACTACTATGTTGTAGTACTGAGGAAAGTTTAAAGACATATTAAGATAGTGTGAAATAGCCAAGCTTACAACAATTCATGTGATACTCTTAACTCTACTGTAGTTTAGTCATCTCAGTCATTTTTATGTTCTTAGGCTGGACAACTCATGTAAAAATTGCCTGATGGTGGCGTAAATTGTATGACGTCAGTCAGTCTGCCCAGGGCAGCTGTGGGTACAATATAGCTCACCAGTATCAGTGTGTGAATCTCTGAATCTGTGAATCGCGTGAAGCGTTTTGGACTAGATAAAGTGCTATACAAGTACAGAACACTTACCATCTAGCATAGCCATTGTGAACATACAGCCTATGGGCATTGGTCAGTATAAGATTCTTTCAGCTGACTGATCAGCAGTGCACAGCAATAGGTGGAGAAGGGAAAGTGATCTGTTGGTCTATGCCCCATAAATCCAGAAAACAGATTAGCTTAATGGCATCTCATTCAAACTTTCAACTTAAGGAAAAGCCTTAAGGCAAACTTTAGCAGTTCTAAAACTTTACCTTCAAAAACTATAAAATTAATTAATTTAGTATCATCTCTTCAGTACAGGAGCTATGCCAGGGGTCAGAACAAGTTCAACAGGGCACTAGCCCCTGTTGGCCCCTAGTACCGCTCATGGCTTTATGTACCTTTATATTGCATAAATAACCTAAATGCAAAAATATGTTCTTCTTACTTGGCAGCTCCAGTTTGATGCAGGTATTGTCCCCCCGACCAACAGGACATTTGTAAACGTCTCCCGTCCTTGTAGCAGGCTGGCCTGAATGCGGCGATCCAATCAGAACCCTGAGGAAAAGAAACAAAAAATGAGACTGTTGGCTGAGTGAAACTACAGCCAAAAGCAACAGGAAAACATGATGATTTTTACAATTATGATAATAAGCATTCTATTAAAGCAATTTGGAGTTGGCAGGTTTAAAGGACTTACCGTGTGGTCCACAGCTATTAACAATAGTTTAAACCTGGATTAATTATACTTTTATTGTTAATTAAGCATAAATATTAGGGTCGGCTTGACTTGGAAAGCTGTTATAGCTTATCATGATTGGCCTAAGTGACTTATGTTAATTAACTGTATTATCACATTAAGTTAACAATAACAAAAAAATATCATTCCATTTAGTTTTTACATCACTAAATTCAGTTAAAATGTTGCAGCTGTTTGCTGGACGGAGCAGTGCTGCTCTTTCTGAGCGCCTGTTTCTGCTATTTAAGGTCAGGGTGCCCAACTGTCTCAACGATACGTGTGTGTGTGTGTGTGTGTGTGTGTGTGTGTGTGTGTGTGTGTGTGTGTGTGTGTGTGTGTGTGTGTTACACGAAATCCTGCCACCCCGTCAGTAAACTGATGCTAAAAACAGGCGGTCATCTGCCTTCCTCTGAACACTTAGGCTTATTAACATTCCTCGACTCTAATGGGGTCATTTAAAACGCGCAACGAAGCGCAGCAACAAGGGACTTAGACTGCCATCAGCTGCTTGTGAGAAACACCACGACATAACGATTTACGCCACTCCGCAGGTATTCTTTAAGTCCAGCTGTTAGCACATGTCAAGTGAACAATTATGACATCAAAAATGCTTCAAACAATCTTTTGGGTCAGATTTGGCTTTTTGCTGACATCAAATTTCTGCAGGAACAAGTAAAAAGTGTTCCTGAAACTGTCTTGCAACATTTTTTTGGTTGACTCAACAGCAATGCAACGTATTCCTAAGATTTATTGCAACACCCGTGAACAATATGAAACTCATGGCGAACCAAAGCTGCAGCGCACTGAATTATGATCATGCCACATCATGCTGCATTTGAGAGGATGTTTAAGTTTTCAACACCACCGAGGGCGGAGAACTGTTGGCTACATCTGCAGCTAAATAATGATGGAGCAAAATAATTGCTCCATCCAAAAAATTCTAAAACTAAATGACAACATTAGTCATAAAAAATAAAAAGAACACTAGAAAAGAGTAGAGCTGAAAAGAAGGTTGTATCAACACCACCGATGGCGGAGAACTGGTGGCTACATCTGCAGCTAGTTAGTCGCCTCCCAGTCGTGGCAATATTTGTGCTAAATAACAAACTTCACAAACACATGGTGAAGTTTGTTAAACACAAAGTCTGCAGTTCTCGTCTCAATCATCCAGCGTCTCTCACGTCTGCACTCTGGCTTCTTTACCCCCGTTTATTTCTCTCAGGGTTCAGTTTCTTTTCACAGGGACTTTGATTCTTTTCCCGATGGCTTAAAACCAAAATAACCTGGATACAGTCACAGCTGACTCCACCGATTAGCAGTGAGTGAATTAGGGTAACTTACGTCACATGAGCTTTATCGAGCTCCATGTTGTGCAACAGAACCAGGTACAACTAATCTGAGATCAAATGTGGCTTTGCAAAAGGTTGGAAAGAAGCAATATGAACCAGTAAAGCCCGGTGTAACTAAAGACGAGATATAGAAATAAGGAACCAATTTATAACACACTAATGAGCATTAACGAGGTTTTAAAAGTGTGTTCACAAGTTAATGCAGCAGGCAGTCAGGGATGTTTGTTTTCAGTGTATTTACAGGTTGGTTGTGAGAACCAGCCTGTAAATACACTGAGCAATTTATGGTTTTAGTCAATAAAGGCAAGAATCCCTATTACAGCAGCGGCTGTTGTGCTCCTTCTTGCTTATTTTTGCACGTTAATGAGAGTATTTTACCTCCTTAGCTATTTCAGGATTCAGCTAAATTAAATTAAGGAATTACCCTGGTGAAATAAAATGCTCTGCCTGACCATTTTTTGCACAGATCCCCTTCAGTTCCTCAAAATAAAAAAATTCTCAAGGTTATAGAACAATAACAGAGAAACAGGAATAATTAGGACCATCAGAACTGATGATTTATTACAGATTCAATATATTTTCTACAAGATAAAAAAAGGACTAACTCCTGAAACAGTAGTTTAAAGGTGAAATAATATAAAAACAGATCATTTTTGTCTTAGTCTTACTAACAATCAATGTCTTTTTTTATTTTTAGTAAAGTTTTATTATTGATCGGTATCAATAGTTCCTCTAACAATGAATATGATTCAAAGAAATACCTTTTAGAGTGCATCAAACTATTAATGCCATCTCTCCAGTGGATTTCAGGACATGTATTTGGAGTTTAATACTAACTTCTTGAAATTTGCAAAGGGGACGAAGTGGGCTTAAAATGTTTTTTTATTTTTATTTTGCTGCAGCATCTAATGTGACAGTAAAGTGAAAAAATAGAGCCACACACACACATACAAAAAAATTCACGATAAAACAAATCTCATCTAATAGGCTACATCAGAACACCTTGAACTTTAGTCAGGCAACTCTGTTACTAAGCATTATGCGATAATTGCATTCAATCTTCTTTTTTAAATAAATACTCTATTTTACAAAAAAAATATTGGGTCACCTATCAGATAATTAAATCCAGATGTTCCAATCACTTCCAAGGTCACCAATGTATAAAATTACATGATCTGGGATACTGAGGCACATGGTGCACCGAGGTCACCAACTTTCGGCACAGTCAATAACTTCAGACCTCCAAACTTCATGTGGCCTTCTCATTGTGGTGCCAGATTTTATTACAGGGTACTATCTGATGGCGTTATTAATCTGATAGTCACATCACGTTGTGTTTTTGTTTTAATGCTTCTGAACTTTCACCGAATGAACCGGTCTCAGATACACACCCAAGGGTAACTGTCCTGGAGATTTTGTTTTCTGCAGCTGCAAGGGAGCCAGACTGTCTCTCTTATGTTTATGATTCTTTTTTCTTGGTATTAAAGCAACACATTGACTCTGAAACTACTTTTATTCTGACCTGTTCGCAGGTTTTGTAAGCGCTCACCTGAATAAGTAATTTCCACCTAAGCAGTGCTTGCAGTAGTTATTTTTATTAACAACACTCTTTGTGAGATTTTATCATCTCGCAGTTTGCTTTCAGTGCTAATTCACTTGCCAGACCCGGGCTTGTTGGCAGTTTTGAACATCCTCCAATTGCCACATATTTGAATGGCTGATTTCAAATTCTTTTGAAATCTCCTTAAATCCATAATTAGACTCATAAACTCCTGGAACCTTCTTTCTGAAGGCCTCAGTAATCTCTTATAATCTCACCATGTTGTTCACTCTCTTCTACTTTGGCGGTCTCTAGAATTAATTGCTTTATTAAAATTTACAGAGGAATTTAAAGGTCTTTTGGTAACACTTTATTTGAAGGGGTGTGCATAAGACCGATATGACACCTTCATAAATATGTCATAACACCTTTCATGAACATAAAGGACTCTTTATGAATGTTTATGACTGTTGACATGAAGTGTCATTCGGTAAATAATGACACTTTTAGTGCAAAGCTGCTGTAAAAGTTGCATTAAAAGCCTATTAAAAGTGCCAACTTTGAATTATCTGGTAAATAATGGCCCTTTAATGCAAAGTTGGCACTTTTAATGGACTTTTAATGCAATTTTTAGAGCAACATTGCATTAAAAGTGTCATTTACAAAATGACACTTTATGACAACAGTCAAACATTCATAAAAACTCCTTCATATTCATGACAGGTGTTACGTAACGTTTGTGATTGTGTCATGTCAATGACACAGTCATTGTGTCATTGACAATGAATTCAAATAAAGTGTTACTGGTCTTTTTAAGTACTGTTAAAAAAAACATTGTCATTATTTAATGTGCTTTATGAGGAAATTATAATAACAAGGAGATCAAGATATCCAGAGTTGCATGTTGATTTTGACTGAACAGTGAAGCTATCTTGGACAGAAGTAAAGATTATCAAAAATGAAGCTCACCATTTCCCCTCGCTGTTCTCAAACTGCTGGACAGTGTAGCCAAACATGTCATCCAGGGGACCGCTGAAGGACATAGCATTCTTCTGGTCCACGTTGAAGGACAACACACATGTCAGCAGCACTGCAAGGACAAAAAAAAAGGAAGCCAAAAGGTCAGATGTAATAAGGCCGTTTACAGCTGAAGGACATAATCAGTTATTTTAGTCTACTGCGGAGCTCTCCAGTGAGTTTATATTAAATAAACTGACTGAAATCTAGAAAGAGGAGAAGTGCACATGAGGGTTTTTTTTCCTTTCAGACAATCATAAACATTCACAGGAGATGTCTCCAAATCACTAAAGATGCGACTTGGAAATGAAAAATAAACAAGATAACTATGTTGGAGAAATTCTAAATTCAAATATCAAATGCTGCCGTCATTCAGACATCGCAGCAAAGAAATTATGAGACAAGAGCCACATAGATAAACCCAACACATACACATTCAATCATTCTGGAGGAGGTTGGAGGAATTTCATACACCAGAGCGAAGCACATTGGTCAGAGTTCAGGCGGACGTGCAGGACAATGACTTCTTCTCTGCCCTCTGCTCTGTCTGGCTCCGTCTGAACATATCACAGAGACGCTATATTAATCCCTCCATGTTTCTTTGGGCTTCTGCTACAATGACACTCTTTATGCTCACTGTGCCAGTGAATTCCTCCAGGAAAATTGATTTAATTCTGAGTCTTGTGAAGAAGCGGCATGATACGGAAGAACAAGGGGATTACAAGCAGAACACGGACCACATACATGGAGACACAAACACAAGCAGCTGTTTGTGTTTGATGGGGATCCTTTGTTCATGTGTTTGACCCAAAAGCTGCAGAAAAGTATGATGTAATGTCTGGATCTGTGCAATTATAGATCTTTCAGCAGTTTGAAGTGTGATGATGGTGGCCGTTTGGCCAGTTGATTCACTGCTCTAATCTGAACAAAATTAGCAAAAACTCTAAAAAGAAAATACATTCCTTTTAAAGATAAGAAAACAACACATTAAGGTTCATCCTGGCCACAGGGTCAAAGAAGCTGTGTTTCTCTCTCTCAAGCACATTTTGTTGGATCCCAAGGCATTTCCAGTCAAAAGTGGAAATATAGTCCCTCCATGAGATTAGGTCTGCTCAGGGGGCAGACCTATGAAACATGGTGGAAAACCTCCAAAAGCAACTTCAGTTCGCAAATTCACTCTCGAATACAACCCACGCTGTTGGACACTGATAGCTACGGTTGAAAAACACCAACAAACCTACATTATCTGCAGAAAACAAAGACCCTGAGGTTCATAAGCGCATCAGATTGCAGTATAACAACAGTTGTATTTTACACTCCTGAGCTTTATTGCCAAAACAATCAGCAGTCTTTTGGATTGGTGTATGCTATTTTTAATAACTGCACCATATATCATCTTGAAATTTTGCCCTTACTGTAAAGTATATTCTTAACATATATTTGACATTTTTATCTTTGTGTGAATTTATAGGCTGTCACTTTGTTGCCATTACACAGAAGGTGTGGGACAATAAAGGGTAATTCTATTCTATTTGTCTTTTAGGTATGAGTTATTGTGCTAACATGAATTATCCTCAACAGCAAGGAAGCCCTGAGGCTGTAGTTTGTTTTAAATGTGGTGAAACTTGACTCATGTTAATGCTTAAGGATATCTTTTCCGATAAACTGCTAATCTTCATTCATTTCAATATCTATTATGTCCCATCATATTTATAATAGTGAGTAAAAATTAATGGTGGTCCATTAATATCAAATAAAACTGAATGTTTTTGTGAATTTCATGGCCAAATGTGACAGGTAATTGATTCTGATCTTTGTTTTAAATTACAGTGAAAGGACATAGTGCACTTCATACCTCAATTGAAAAAAAATGACTTGTCGCAAATTAAAAGAACGTGCAAGAATGCAGATCATAGTTCAAGGTGACTTAGGGTCCTAGAATTATATGCAATTCTGGTGTTATGGCTTCCTCACTTAAACAGAAAAGTTAGAAAATATCGATCTCAATGACAAAGATTTCTGATACTATTGTACCTTCTCCATTCCCAGTTTTTACATGAAGGAATCTCTGCCAGGATGAATTATCTCGACTGTTTCCACTCTCCATCCTTTCCGTTCTTCCTCTGTGACTCTCTCCCAGAGATCTATTTCCTGTCCCTACTAACTTAATTACAGAGATCCCCTAAAACTCTAAAGGCACACATCCATACACACATGGATAGTGCAAGACACACGGCTAATTTAGCTGATTTAAAATGGCTCCAGGCCAGTCAGGTCTTTTCTTTTTTTTTTTCCCCATTTTGAGCACTGAGCTCAAGTGCAAATCACAGTTGAGCTGTCCTGAAAAGTAAATTACAGAAAAATGTCCTCTGTCCCCTGGCACACTTTAGGTGCCTGTCGTTTTCATTTTGTTGTCCTTGGTACCACCTCACTATGTCCAATTAAATTAAAACCAGTTTTTGTTGAGAGCAATTCCAAACTCTGCCCAAGAAATCAACAATGGAGCTTTTCTGTTTGAAGTTGGAAATTGTCTCAGAATATGAAGAACCAACTTTTTTAAAAAAACATGCATACATATAAAGTTGCTCTGGTACTGTAATTCCTCATACTTGAACTGTGCGAGTCCCTTGCCAACCACACCTGGCCAACTTGTTAGATAATTACAACTTGTCTTGTAGATCTTTTGAGAAAACAACAGTTTTGATCTGAGGAAAAATGTCCATTTATCTAATTGTTTTTTGTACTTTAGGTCACTAGCTAAGCTACAGCAATCACATTATAGCAGTAATTTCCATTTGTACTTAAATGTAAGCTTGCTAATGTGCTAAACAGGATGTTTACAGAAGAATGCGTTTAATGAGCGTGTTCATAAATGGTGTCATTATTCTCTTTAAACTCAGCCTTGAAGCAAAATGGCTTTTGCTGTTAAAATTGAGCAATTTCATAGGAAAAATAATTCAACCCTCAATTTCTGAGAAAACGTCTGATGTACACTAAAAGTAATTAGGTCAAAGTCACGTCATGTCAAAAAGAAGCTATAAATTTTTACCTTTGAGGCAGGATCTGGTTCTGAGATGCGAGTCTACACAAACTATAGCCCTATGTCTCAACGGCTGAAAAACTCTGGTTTGTTGTGCATATAAGCTCAGTTTCAATTGCACCACAGCAGAGCATCAAGCAGCTACACAGAGCATCTAAAGCTCGACATGCCGGCAACAGAAAAGAGGAAAGAAAATATTTTAAGCTGCTTGCCACCTTCAGCATACTGTATGTGTGAATCTGTGAATAACTGAAAGTAGTGTGAGGTGCTTTGGATGAAATAGCAACACAAATATGGTCTTTAACTTACATGAGTGGGAGTTTTGTCAGATTGAGCCAGGCTTGCATCGAAATATGCAATACAAGAGCTAACTCACTGTGCAACTCAGACAATAGATGTACATAAAAATGCCCTGTCCACACCAGCATGGCCTTTCTGCTTGTCTTGCACCAATTATAGAAAAGAAAGTAGTAATTCTGAAGTCTCTACAGAAAAGATTGTTTTTTATTATTCTGTAAGTGGTGTTTAAATATTGATCGGGCCTCCAAGATTATTTTATTATTTTTATTTTGAATTATATCTTATTTTAAATGTGTTGTCATCTGCTGGTCACAGGTTGGATATTACATCATCTTTGATTAGAACCTCTCAGACAATGTAAGATTTTCTTAATGGGGGAAAAAAAATAAACCATATAGAAGAAATAATTCTAACAAAATGTCTGACCACAATCACACAAATTAGTTGGAAGATGCAAGATTTCAATGCAATATGATGGAACAAAGTTTTTATTGCGTAAAGCACATTGAACGGCCTTGCTGCTGAAATCTACTATACAAAAACACTTGATTGACTGACAATTATTATGGTGACTTTAGAACATTTAACTAAACATCACTGTGCTCACTGCATGTAGATTAAGTATATATCAATTACAAACAGCTGAACTGAAAAACGACTCAATTGATCCACCAGCCCGAAGAGGCAGAAACATTGGTGTAATATTTCTGCTGTAAACATAATTCAAAACCCATTTATCAATTTATTTCTGTCAGAACCCATAGCAAGTATTGAGGTTAAAGGCATTTAAGGAGCCAGAACACTAATCTTTGCTTTGTTTATTTGCCTTAAAGTCTTGTTCTTGCTCAGCGGGGAAAAACAAAATGTGTAACAAGGGTTCTGCTTTGAGCCAAGCTCCTTCTACGTGAAGGAGTTTGGAAGGTTTCAACAAAAAACATCTTGTTCTGCAGACCACCCGTTTCTACAGCCAAAGGTAACTCCACTCAAGCACTAAACAATGTTGTTGTTCTTTAAAGCTTCACAGACATGGTCACGTGGTCAGAACTGGTCAGCACCTGTTGGTTCTGTTAGACTTCCCACCAGTCATAAAAGTCACCCAGCTCTGCACCTGTAGGCTTCAAAGCCTGAGTCAGCTACAGTAAAAAAAAAACAAAAAAAACACATCTAACTGGCACCTGCTCAGTTGTAGCGCATCTAACCAGCTATAAACAGCTTTTACAGCTTACCAAATCAGCACCTTTGGAAAACAGAGTCATCAAGGACCCTGAAACTCAACCTCAATGAGCTGTGGTAAGGAAGGTGTGAGTAACATGATCTAACGCAGCTAAGTGGCTTGTAATTAAAAGGGGGAAACATCTATACTAGCTCTCAAACAGAACAGTGTTCAAGGAAGAAGCAAGACTGACTGAACATTTTGGACACACTGAGAAGGAATAAGGTCAGAAGGGGTTTGGGTGGGACCTGGAACTTCTCTGCACCATCTGCTGGCATTTAACAAGAGACGTCCTGGCAGGAGACAGACATCTGGCATGACCAGGGGCAACTTCAAGCCATGAAACTTATGAAACTGAAATATGTTCCAGATTTCCTCCTTTATTCTTTTATCTTTATTGGTTCTCCCCTGGTTATCTTTGTTCTCATGCTTTCTCAAGTGCTTCTCCTGTACACAGTTTCCTTATGTTCTTTTGTTGTCGTTTTTATTTTCAGCGATTATATTAATACTTTCTGGTGTAATCGCTTTGGAAATAATTATGCTGCGTTTCAGAGGATTTTGATCTACTCGTATTGACTTCATTTTCTCCTTTGGACGTCAGCTCAGCCTCTGCATCCTGGCAAACTGACAGTGCGTGGGTGTGCAGTGGACATGAGGGGTTATGAATGTGGGTGTGTTCATGTCTTTGTATGCGCTTGGAAACAGGGGGATGAATTCTTCAGCATTTCAGAGTAAATGTCTCCAAGCAGAGGAGGACAGAATAAATAACCCAGGCTGACAGTGTGAGTGGAAACAGCAGCAGCAGCAGCTCTGTAAAGTTCTCCATGCTCCTGCACAGCAGAAAACCATTACCGGAGACAAAAAGCTGGTGCTGCTTGTGTTTTTACACAGTAGGCATCCAGTAACAACGCTGCACCACTCACTCCTAAACCTTCAATCTCTGCCCTTTTCACAAGGCTTGTTAAGTCTGACTTTTATTGGTCGTCACGTTTCCACAATTCTGTGTTAAGCAATGATACAAATAGAGGCATTGTTCCATTTAACCAATGGTGGAGTTGGTTTAAAGGGCAAAATGAAGGGCTGAAATGACTGCACATGGCAATAGTATACCGATAATTTAGAACAAGATCGTTACTGGGTATTGAGGTATACTAAGGTTTTAAAAAGTCAAAGGTACTAAAATTTTAACCGATTTTCTAAGGCTTGAAGTTCTCAGAGAAAGCGCAATGTGGTCTCAGTTTCCTCAGACTGCATGGAGCACAAAGCATGCTGTGCTGCCCCTCTCCTACATATTGCTGTGCCAGTCAGGTAGCTGAAGGATGACTCCTATCCTTCACCTTTTCATTGCTTAAAACAAAAACGATCTTTGTTTCAGCTGTTTGAAAGGTTTAAGGTAAGGTATAATAATAAGCACAAAATGTGCAATATTCAATATATAATGCCTTTTCCCTGGAGTTTTTTTTTTTTTGTTTGTTGTTAGAATATTTTGAAATATGTTAGAGTAACAAAAAACAAAAGACGAATAAATCTATACACAACTGTGATTAAGTCAGAGTAAGTCGTGTCTGCTTTAATTACTTAAACAAACATGCCAATGCTGAAATGATCAATTTGTACAGTCTGCAACTTTTAATGCGTTAGCATGAAATTATGTGGTTTTTTTTTTTTTTTATTTGTTTTTTTTTTCAAATTTAGAATAAGTCTAAATTGGAAAACTATTTTAAAAGTTTGGTCAAATTTTGGCTCCCCGTCCCAAAAATACTCAGTAAGGACATCAGATACTTTTTGTACCTTGACTGTCTGTGCAGACAGCAAACTGTTACTGAGGCATTTCAGCTTGGAGTAAAATCACAGGTCCAGTCAGTTTTCTGGCATGGCTAGAATCATTAGCATCAACCTCCTCAGGCTGTTTCCTCTCCTCCATCCAACCATTAATCCATTTGTCCATCCCCCTGTCCCCAACATCATTCATCATCATTCATTCACTTTTTCCTTCTTTCCATTCATCTTTGCTCTTCCCTCCTCACCATCCATCTCACCATCTCCCATGCTTTTGTCCCGTCCTATATTGATTGAACATGCCTGGCGGTGTCAGGTTACACTCTGTGAAACTTCCAGATGTACACTCTGGAGCTCTGTTTTCTCACTGGTCCAGAAAACATGCAGCCCGACAAGATTACATCATCCCCCCCGACGGCTGTCAAAGCTTTCATCCCTGCAAGAATCTCTTCCTCCAATAACGTAGGGGTGCCTGGAAATCTCCTAACCATATCCCTCCAGCAGACACACTGCATATACTGTCGGCTGAATCTGCTGAGCAAAACAGATCTGAAGCTGATGGAGTGGCTGGAAGAAAGCACACTTCAGGGTTACGTCAAGCTAAGAATACACATCGAAAGGGGTCAAAGACCAAGCTCCTTCCAGAATCAATAAGCATCAAAACAATCTTGATGTCTTGTGAGGAAACTGTGAGAGGAAATCAGCCTGGAATTATCAGCTCTTGCAATATTACTGAAGTTTATTATTGTTTCCTTTACAAAAACAAAAATTACAACAATCTATTTGGATTGTGCAGCTCAGTTTATTTGTGTTATATTTAAGGTATTTTTAATAATAAAGCTGAACTGAAGCTCTCACTTCCCACACTGCAGGGGTTTTGAACTGACCACTAATGACGTCTAAATTTTCATTAGCACTGACAGAGGTCTGCTTCCTGTCTGATATTTTGGTTAAAAGCAGGAAAATCAAGAATGCGTGATGTCTGTTTCATTCGTTATATCAACTCTGTTACACACATTTCCTGAGAAAAGTTGCTTTTTAAAAAATTTTAAGGAAACGCGGATGGTCTTGTTAGTAGCTCAGTGAAGTTACAGTAGCATGATTGTTTTGTAAGATCTTAATACTGGAAAAGGAAAGAAATGTTTTGGTAATTTTATCAATATACAGGTCACAATTGTCTTTTACATGATTTTGATAAAAACAAATAATGACAAACAACCCAATATGTACTTTACTTACTTTGTATTCTTTCATTCTTGTAAGCTTACAAAAAGTTGAACAAACAGAAGGGTATACTTTTCATAGCATAGTACAGGTCAAAAGGGAAACAAGTGATTATGCTCATTTATCCATTATTTTTACTTGTTACAAACCATAGTGGTCACTGCTATCACAGTCTGCAGAACACTAGTAATGTTTCAGCTGCGTAACAGGAAAGGAACAAACACCAAATAGAGGGATTTTATGTTGCACCGCTAATGCAAATACAGGAAATATCCAGTCCTCACTGGATCTGTGGACTATTGGGGGAAAAAAAACATGATGGAACACATGACAACTGGGATATATTCCCCTGTAAACGCGCAACTTGCAATCTAAAATGTAAGAATTGTTCGCACTGTGCATGCAAAAATGTTGCATTTTAGAACCTTTAGCCTAAATCAAATCTGACTTATGAATTATGTTAGCATTTTTTCAGTAATGTTAATGCCATTTCATATTTCTTAGTTTCAAAAACTATTATGGATGAGTAAATGATAAGAACCATAGCGAATTGTGAACTATCAGAAGAAAAAAAAGCCAGAATGAGTCATTTCAAAATGTACAAACTTGGCATGATTAATAATAATAATAATAGCAGAGAAGATCAAAAGATAAAGTTCATAAAAGCACTGGTGACAAGCAGGAATGAGCACAGTTAACATGCTCTCTTCCTCTGTGGAACAAGCACATTTGCTTTAGGAAGGCCATGACTGATTTAAAGTTTTAGGCTTTTAAATATTAATGTTTAGCATTGGAATCCAAACTAATAATTCCATATTCTGGAGTTTCTTTGCCCTATGTTTTTGTCCAAATAAAACTGCATTAAGACAAAAACTAATTTCAGGATTTGTAGTGTTTTTTTAAAACCCTGTTCAGATTAACATTCAACAATAACCATGCAATTGCAAATAAACCTTTATGACTGTTCTTTGGCAAAACCAATCAGCATTACCCTGTTTTAGCAACTCTTATAATTTATCTTCTGGTATTTTTGCTACAAATATTTTCAAAACTTGCCTTTATACGGAATTGCTATACATTATGTGTATGAAGTCATGAAGACTAGTTTTATTCTTCTCATCTCCTTCAGATGAACTAAACTTTTAAAACCAACTGGTCTTGTGTCTGAGTGAAACCTCACCTAAAGTTAGACATTAAAAAGAAGAAAAACATTTAAAATGATGATTTGAAGGTGACCATCATAACCAGTGTAGTGTGGGCCTCTTGTTGGAGGAGTTAACGTAAACGCAGTACTCCCAGCAGACGCCGAATTCCCCCCGTACAATGCCAGTTTGATGGATAGCTCCGGACCACTGCTGGCATGGGAGTGAAAAATGAAGGGGTGGAGGGCGAGATAGGCCTGGTGCACAGATGCAGAGCTGATCTGGCTGCAGAAAGTCTCGCAAGCACATATATCTAGGATCTAAGGCTATCAACACCTAGCAGGTACTGAGAATCCCCATGGGAATAAAGTATGTGTGCAAAGTCTGTGGAAAAAAAAGAACATACCACTTGTGTGTTCATTCTGGCAAAAGGGGATGAGGTCCTAGTTTGGACATGCAAGAAAAAACAGAAAAGGAAATTACTTCAGACATGAACCCTGTTGAACAAAGAAAAAAACTCCCACAAACTGCATCTCTCCCCACGACAATTGGCATCAATGCTGGGAAACAAGAAGATGTATGTACCAATACTTGTTAGTGAGAATTTTGACCAATCCCCAAGGAAGAAGCTGCAGAGATCAGAAAACCTCCCACACACTCTTTTGGCTTTAAACAGAACAGTGGTGTGGCGTTTTTCCTCTTTAATTTCTTCACGCCCAAGGTTTTGTTAACACTAACGATAAAGAAATCTCCTCCCACTACAAAATTCTTCATAATGGACCTCCTCTGTGGCTCGCCATCGTCTCGCCCACAGGAGCAAGTTTTCCGACCTAGAACCCTCTGTTCTCCCTTTGCCTCTGTGTGACTCCTGCCCCCCCCCCACTCTCCTGCACCCTGCATACCTCCGCTTTGCTCCTGATTCCTAACAACAACAACTGTGCAATGGCAAAGGTCTTGTGACCGAGGAATAATTCAGCGCTAACGCTTTGTATGCTGGCACGACTGGACAGATAGGCACCAATTCCTGGAAATAACAGATTCCCTCTGCTGCTTGAATTCCGAAAGTCGTAACGCAATTTCTTTCATCTTACAATTGAATGTTGTGAAGATTTGTTTTGTGGATGTGCCAATGTGGGAACAATTAAGCCAGTGCTCACAGGGGTTAAGAGGATGCTCCTGAACTTGTTGAAATTGTAACACCCGGAGGAGAAGTGATGATTGGAGCTGAAGCGTGAAAACACACGCACAGCCTTATGTGTTCAGTGTGTGTTGGTGTGTATGTGCATGTGTCTGGGTTGGCCCCATTTGCAGGCCAAGACCTTTGCAAGATGAGACAAGAGTGTCACGCTGCATCATCACGGGTGTTTTTCCTCATGTATTCCAGATATCAGTCACTTTAGTCATCAGTGGGGGGATTGTTGGTTCGTGTTGGGATTTAAAGGCTGCTTATGGGAAGCTTAACCTTTAAAACATTTTATTTAAGAAAACCTAAATACAATCAATAACTTTCTCATTTCCTTAGTATCATCAAATGCAAAACAGCTGAATGTGACATATCAGACTTTAAAGAATATATCTGAGAAAAATGATGTATCTTTCTGCTAAAACTGGCCTCTGCAGATGGATTCACATTGAAACTTGAAACATGACAGAAGAACAAAGAAAATAAAGTCTATTTCAATGAAGGCTTTATGTCTAAGAACTTCACCAAAAAGTAACGTGATCCTCACTGCATCCATATTGAAAAATACTTTCTGAAGCAACTTAGCTCTTTGAGAGAAAGTAGATCCCCCTAAGGGTAATCAATGGTTGTGTTCATATACTTAAGAACTGTATTTGAGGTACAGATCAGGCGGTAATCAGTTCTGTTTGTGCCTTAGTAGAGCCCAAAATGTGGTTGCAATAGCTTTTCTCCCTTAAAAGATAACCATCATTTGGAAACGGCTTTTGGTATTTACTCGGGTTATCTCAGTCTGATATAAAAATTTATCTGAAACTGTGAAGTGTGACAAAATGCAAGAACAAAAGAAATCTCTACAGAAGGAAGCAGACTATCAAACTAGATATAGTGAGGACCCTGACATGTTCATGAAATCAGGTGGAAAAACACAAAGGATACATAAACTGTTCATCCTACTGAACATGTGGACATAATGAAAGTTTTTGAAAGATTGAACAGGAACACACTGAGTTTAATGTTTTATTTATATTAAAGTCCAGATTTATTTAATATTTATTCATAACTTCTATGTGCAACACAATAAAAGGCTTAACGAGTTTTATCCTTTTCAGGAATGCAAGAGGGCTGAAGTTTAGGCAAGTCTATCAACAGGTCCATCTCACACAGAGATGAACAGGACAAACAAACTTGCATGATAAAAGTCAAAAACTAAATACAAAAAGAAGAAATATGTCTGCAGGAGGTAGAAACAAGAGTTTTAAAAAAAGAGGTTGCAGGTTTTTTCTGTAGATAGTTACCAGTAGTAAATTGGTTTTAAACCAATAGACGAGCGGTAACAGTAGAAACCAGATCACTACTGACTACTCCACTCTGGTGCTCCATTTCTGACTTTGTACGTTCAGTTTATGTTCAATTAGCAAAATGTCAGAATTGTCACATTTCCTCAAACCGTTCAGTGATGGAAATAAATATTGAGAAGCGGCTTAGCGGTTTAACCACATAACTCTGACACGTCCCTCTAACTTCCTGTCTTTATTTCCTTTATGCTGTGTGCAAAGCCATTAAAGATCAACTTTAAAAACATAATACCCTAGCTCTCTATTTTGTCTTGTGATAAATAATGTTAAATTTTGATTAGTACCTGAAAAACAATCATTAAAGCACATCATGTGTCAGCCTCAGCTTACTGTTAGGATCACTTAACACAGGTGGTTTGATGCACGCCACAGGCTGCGCAGACCGCAGGGTCAGTAACCGTCACAGATGCACCTTTCTATCCCTTTTTCAAGCAGCAGAGTATGAAACGGAGTCATGTGGGTGGGCTTTGTGGGTTTTGAAGGCTTTGGGGGTAAATTGGTTTGAATCTTCCTTAGACTAACTGTGCATCAAGTAAATATATTCTCCCCTGTTAATCCACACAGGGCAACTTTAAGCCAAATTAGCCCTTTTCCAGCATTGTTCAACTCTACGTGCACCCATGCTCCACAATCAGATGATTATCAGAAGGGTTTTCATGTGATTCTGCCCTGATGAGTATCACTTATAACAACTTAAAACGCTGACTGGCCTTTGAAAAGAAAGAAAACATGCTAATTGTTTTACTCTTTGTGTACATTTTATATAAAAAGAAATTATTCTGCAACTTTTTCCTGAGTTTGAAGGAAGAAAAGGCTATTTCTTTTCAAAAAACCTTTAGAAATTGCCCTTTGTAACCTAAGAAGGAATGAAACATGTTTAATTTCATAAACATGTAGGTTTCATAGGGAGAGTAGTTGAGCTGAAATCTAAAGGAAAAATAAAAGCAAGTAGCATGAGTGAAACTCTCAACCAATTTCTTTAACTGCAGATCTGAAAACAAACGGCAGAGAACCGAGAAGCATCTTTCCACCGCTAAAAGTTTGCAATTTCTCTTAAATATTTAGATGTACGTACATAACTTCAAAATTATCTATTTCTTCCCAGCAACTGTGGTGACCAGTGGTGGTTGCTTCATCTACGACTGGTGGTCGTGGCGTACAAAGAGGATAGAAGTTGTTGCAAAGTTGACAAGCTTCAACCATGAGGTAAGTATAAACTGCTCCATTTCTGTGAAAAGGTTACACCTCTTCCAAATCGGAAGTCACACTAAGACAGCAGTGTGAGGGGGGAAAAATGTCTGCAAGGTCTGCTGAAAAATCTCTCTTAGCAAAAAATTTCAGATCTTTTTATTTTTATTTTTTTTCAAGCCCACACAAGATTTCTTCACTTTGGTTGTTAGTTGGTTTTGCTGCCAGAGCACCAATCATTTTGCATGTCAAAAAAAGTGTTGGGTGAAAGACAGATGTGATCATATATTTTATGCCTTTACGTGCTGCATGGATTAATTATAGCACACCTGCCACAGACACCTCAAGTAATTCATCAGAAGCCAAAACAAGAAGCTGTAAAAATAAATAAATAAATCTGTCACATTTTCTGAATGTCAAGAGTCAAAAGAAAATTGTTTCTGAAAAAAAGCTGAGAAACTCTATGCCAGCAAAAAAAAAACAAAAAAAAACTGCTCTAATCAGATGAGCTTCGGGGTCAAAATACACAAAATGCCATAAGTGCTGAACACACCACCGCCTCCATAAAACAATACAGTGAAGGAGACAGTGGCACCATTATTCTTTGGGGATTCTTTTCTTCACCAGGGACAGGAAGGAAACCGGTTTGACTTGTGTATGATGAAACGGTTCAAAGTCCAGACTAAAATCCCCAAAAAATTGATGTTCACCGACAGTCTCCAACAAATCTGAAACATCCAGCCATAAAGACTTAATAGCAGCAAAAGTTTCTGCTATAGTGTTCTGACTCAAGGGCTGGGCTGAATACGAATAGATGACACACTTTTCTGAGTTTTATTTGTAAAACCTTTTGAGAACCGTTTAATAATCCCCTGGCTTCATTATTGACTATATGCTACTGTGTATTAAGTCCAACACACAAAATCTCATTGGAATATACTGAAATATGTAGCTCTAAAGTAACACGAAAAAAAAATCAAAAGTGATTGAACATTTTCCCAAGGCAGTGTATAAAACTGTTCAGACTTAATGGTTTTTCTCAGAAGTTCCCTATGACATGTATATCACTGCGCCGACGATGCTTGTTGAATTCCTCACTGATAACCAGGCGAATGCTTCCTGTCCTCCGAGGCCCAGAGAATGCAGAGATAAGACAAGCTTTAAATTTGAATTAATCCTGTATTAAATGTGCACAAGCTCGCAAAATAAATGCAAAAAAAAAAAAAAGGTATTAGTTTGAGCTTTTAGAGATTTTAATAAATGCCATTGTGCAGTTTCTTTTAAAGATGATGAATTAAATAACATGGGAGAGTTGGGTAAGTTGACACTGCATGACCTAATTATTCATTCTTCCAGAGAATCTCTGTCTCCTGATGCCAACAGACAGATTAGTGAAGAGCGCTGCAACCCGGGCGGAGAGCTGACTCAAATGAAAGATACGGTCACCGCAAAGAGGAGGGGGGTTGAATAAAAAGACATACTGCTAATGACTGAGATGGCTGGGTTCGCAAAACGTCTCGCCAAGTTCATAAATCTAATCAAATGCTTTAATGTCTGGAGAACTCCGTCTCCGGACCGAGCAGCTTTCAGTGAAATGACCGTCCTCTCTGACCCTCTGCTGCAGCAGTCCTGCACTGTTGGGATATATATGTGGAAAAGACAAATTCCCAGATTCAAGATGTGAGAAACTGCCAGCGGGGGGGAAGCATTCCAATCCTCAAGAGAATTTAGTGTTTTCTAAATTTGGATGAGCTCAACTAACCTCTCACTTTTTCTCTCTATGTTTGAACCAAACAAGCTGTGACAGAAGCAAAAGTTTAACATCTGGCAAGCTAAACTGGAAAACACCTTGGTAGATCTTTTTTTCTACAGGTGCAGAAGCACAATCTACAGTCCTATACATTAAATTGGACTATGCATTTCTATATATTTGTTTGTCAGCTTAAAGTCTCTATGGAAAATCATCTTTGAAAACAGACATTAAACATATTGTACTTTTTATTAAGCCCACAGTTCTGCATTAAAACATTTATTCTTGTTCTCTGTATGGTCTTCAAAGCATCCTTTGGCTGTTTCTTTCACACCCAAGACAAGCATCCCATTATGTGTAATTTCTGTGATAGAGTTCAGTTTACTGAAATAGATTCAGCTTTCACACGGTCAGGTCACACATGAGTATTTTTACCATGTTAAAGCAAATTTTAAACCATAAACAGTTTACGACTCTGGCTTCTGATGTATGAAAACCTGAGATGATACTTTCGGTATGAGCTAAATCAGGACAGTTTCTACCTGAGTGTGAGCCACATGAGTTCACAATATATATGAAATGCAAGGCCGTGGCTGATAGGACATGAGACACTACTGAGCTTTGTAGAGACAGATTATGTTTAGTTGTCGTGTAATAATGCTCCTTAAAGCTTTATTTAGGTATGTAAAACAGGCAAGGACAACATCAAATTCTTGCAGGACTTGTCATATGGATATAATTTAATTGGTTTCAATTGGTTTACGCTGCATTAGTTTGATCGTATATTCTACAGGTTCAGTCTTTAAATTTCACACGCAAGTTTCACTTGGTAAAAAATGTTCAAACAATCCAGTTCACAAAAAAATAATGAGGCTCCATTTTTTTCTTCTCTCAACATTTTGTTAGATTAAACCGAGTGGATCAGGTGTGAAGCTCAAGCACTCATCATCTACCCAAACATAGAGATGAGCCTGCTGAGAACAGCTGCATCAAGCAACCAGCAGCAGTCTGAAAACCAGGACATCCCATTTGCACCAGGGAAGTTAAATGTGTGAACTGAATGCATTGTGTTCACTGTGCACAGAGTGCACCAAGTTCTAACTTGTTAAGAGCTTCTGAAATTATTAATAGCATGAAACATGAAAAGCAGAAATAAATCTATCGCAAAGTGACAACATGCACTGAGCGTACCAGCTACAACTGTGGGAGAGGATGGATACATTTAAATTTACTAGACTTTTTTTACAAGATCGCTTTTAGGAAAAATATGAGTTCATGCAAAGATTTAAGCATGGATAAATGTATGGGTTAACTTTGTTTGGATTAAACTAAACTATAACGAAGCTTATATTAAGCAGACTGAAGGTATGCACCGCAGATATAGTTCTGGTCATAAATATTAATGGAATACTAATTTGGGTGCTTTTAATTATTTATTTGATCCTTAATTTTACAGTGGGTAGACACAAGTATAATGCATTTTAAAACAAGAACTGGGTTCAAAGGTTAAGCAGTTTTTTCTTCACAAATGAGAAATGCTTCAATCATGCAACAAGTCTCAAATATATGAAAATACTTCCCTTAAATGGGAAGCATATATCAACCATGGAGTCAGATGTCCATTGCAGATTCATTTTCAATAGGGTTGCATTAAGCAATATTAAAAGCTTCAGGTTAGTCTGCCTTTTCCATTAGGAAGTCAGTTTTAATGTGCATTTATGATCAATGTTTCCTTGAAAAAACTCCATTGTTTCAGGCATCTAAACTAAACCGTCCTCAGAGAAAAAAAAAATACTGGTTTGAATGTTGAGATAAATAAAACAGGAACCACCAAGGTTCAAACCTGGCTTGACCCTCAGTGTCATTCTCCATATCAATGAAGGAAACAACATATACTTAGAGTATGCCAATAAGGAAAGAAGCATCTCCACCACAAATTAATAGCAACCATCACTGAGACTTGCAGATACTCACATGACAAGCCTAACATTTTCTACAGGAAGGTTCATGTTCAGAAGTGACAAAAGTTGAGCTTTTTGGCCATAGTGACAAGGAGAAGATTTGAAGGTGTCAACCAGGAAAACCCTACACAAACAGTGAAGCACGATGGTGGCAGCATCATGCCTGTTGCAACTTTCAAAGGAGATTTTATTCCAAAAAGGTTGGGGGGAAGTATGTTTCTATTTAAGCGCTGCATGTATGATTTTGACTCTTTCTCGACCAGGAAAAACAGACAGCCACACCACTCCAGAAAACAAAAAAACAACAAAAAAAAAAAAGCAATGCTTCAAATCAATTATTAAAGCCTCAAATCCATGTTATATTCTTGTTGACAATTATAGTCAACAAACTAATAAAATTAAAAGTACATTTTTTTTCTATTAACATGGCAAAAAAGTTAACTTCTTCAACAATATTTAAAAAAGCATTGCTTGAGAAATAAGAAGCATTCAAGAGATCATAACTAGTGTGAAAAATTATCAGCATACCATCCTTCCATCTGAAACATGACTCAAAAATTTACATAATTCAACAATGGCCTCCGAATTTTACCCTTAGAGACCAAAAAAAGAAACTGGTTTGTTCATCTACTCAAGAGAAGTGTTTGTTTTAAATAACTTCAAAATATTAGAAAAGTAACTCAGTTCATTCACAGATGAATCCAAGAGTGCTGAATTTAAAAAAAAAGGCGGTAGGTGTGGCTATCTAATTAACATCAGTCTGAACGTGAAACTAATGGTTCACTATGTGATCTCAAACTGATTCCTTCACAGTCACAGACACACACTTCTATCCATTTATTCCTAACTCAATTCTCTAATGACCATCACAAGCCAGTATCATATGAAAGCAAAGGAATCTGAGAATTAAAGAGACAGTCCTTATTCGCTTTGCTGCTCTCTCTTCTCTCAAAACAAAACCTCTGCGTTTAGTTTTAAATACTTGAAAATGATCTAGAGTTTTTATAACTGCTGCAGCTTTAAGACTGTGGGGAAGCTTTAAAGACGACCACGTCACGCTATGGTCAAATAGCGATGGAGAATTTTTAAATGTTATTTTAAGTGACTTGATTGATTGACATTACTCCAATGATGGAGGCCACAAACCTTATTGTATTATAGCTAGTGATGCATAACGGTGAGATGCAAGAAAAGTTTTTTTTTTTCTAATATTTCTTTTTTTTAAAATAGAAATCTTAAAAGTAAAACAAGGGAACCATTGTGAAGAAAAAGCCTCCCCACAGCATTATTCTGCCACCAACATGTTTCACCATGGTGAGGATGTTGATGTGGGTTATATGCTTAGCATCAAGTGGATTAAATAAAAACAAAAAACATAACTTTGGTCTCATCTGACCATTGCACCTTCTTCCACGCGTTCCACTGCATTTCCTCAATAATGCTCTCTTTGTCGGTTTAAGCAGATGTCTGTTATCCTGGTAGGTTTTCAGTCCATCTTCAGTGATTGCTTGGGGTTGATGAGGTAGTTTGCTCACCAATGTTTTCTGCCAAACTTCTGGATTTTCACAGACTTAATTCCACAAATGGTTTATTTGCCTTAAAAATGAGACTTCTGAAGGCACTGGCTTTTATTTATGCTTTTTGTTTTAATAGTAAGGTAAACCCAATTGAAAACGTATTAAAATGTGTGTCTGCATTAAGCCAACACGGCAAATGTGAAAGAAATTCAAAGTGAGATTTTGCAAGGTTCCGGTGAGAGAGGCTGAGCTGCTGTCAAAATGACCTGCCTTGGATAAAATACGGACAGTCTTGAAGCAACACGGGCATTTATCAACAGGAGCGCGTGCAATAAGAACACTACAGGAGACACAGCTGCACGCGCACGGATGCACGGTTTGCCACGTGCCATCTTTTCCACCTGTCACATGAATTCATGCGCTAATCAGCCAAAACGCCCCGCCGCTCTCTCTTTCAGTCTTTACTCACCAACAACTGCCGCTGCTGTCAAAGTGGAAATCTGACTGAGCCGCAGCATCCTGGCGCACCACGCGGGTCCTGTTTAGCCTCCTTTTCTTTCACCAAAGATCCCCCCCCCAAGAAGCGACAATTGTTAAAGCCACTAACAGGAGTCCATGGGGTTTTTCAGAGCTGGGTCCCTGCTCTGGCTGACAGAAGATGCTGCCTCTTTTGTGCGCGTCCGCTCGGCTCAGCTGGAAATAGGAAAGGCAGGGAGGGCGGGGCCGGGACTTCAGAGTTAGAAGTTCTCTCACCCACAGGCGCATCTGACTTTGGTTTCTCTACCTCCCGAGAAGAAGGAGGAAAAAAAAAATACATCAGCTGCACAATTAAATCTTAAGACAAAACCACAGTTTATCTACAAGTCAAGATAAACCGAACTGAATGCAATAGAAGTTACTTGGGCGTTATTGTGCAACGCAGGTATTGCATAATTAGTGGTTAATGGTGCCTCACAGTGTGGCTAAGTCAAATTATTTCAATTGAAAGGGGAAAACATGCATTTATGATTGGGGAGTCATAGAGGGAAAGTGAAAATCTTATGAGAAAACATAGAAAGAACAGCTTTGTTTCAATGTGTTTTCTGATAAAATTAGTAAAATTACTCTGACGTGCCTTTCAACCATCCAGGGAAGTTTTCCCCACTGGGAGCCAGGCTCACTCACCAAATCTGTGTTGCTGTTGAGAGTCCAGGTCGCCCAATTGTAATATATCAGAAACAATTCTGAAAACTCAGCATTTTAACTCGTGGCTGTCGAAAGATGTTTGGTATCACTCATTTGAAGCATAATTCACTTTACCCTGTAGACTGTACAATGTAAACAGAGGAAGCTTGTCATGATTACCTGTTTTAATATCATCTACACTAATCAAGACTCAAAGAAAGATGGAGCCTTTTTTTTCTTTGCACACAGCACTGCTCTGACATTTTACTGAATAGAAAATCTTGCATTGGATTTCAGCACCGCCTGGTTTATCTCAAGCGTTACACGAGTTTGATTCTACACAGCTGAAGCAAACCTATAATAATATATTTTTCAGTCACCTATTTGGAGCATGATCCTGATGATATAAGTTCAGAACCTTGTAGAACAACCTCAAAGTATTTTATTGGTGTTTTAAGAAAACAGATGAACACATTGTGAAGTTAAGAGGACTGTGGTGACATTAAACCAGCTGTAGCTCTCAGTAGAACAACTTGCAGCCACACATTCTGGTTTTTATGGCAAGAAGAAGAAGTTTGGTTAACCTGAAGTGATTTAATGAACACATCACTATGGGTTATAGCAGGAGTACTGGTGAAGATCCATTTACTGCACCTGGGAATTGATACTTGATTGATTATCATTGATTTATGTGTAGTGTTACACTAAAGCAAAAAAGAAAACACAGAAAAAAACAGTTTTTCGAACATTTCCATGAATTGATGCTCAGACTGGAACTCTGTTGTATTTTCATAACCTTATGATATGATGTTTGCTCCTCATCTCAGTTTTGTCCAATCACTGCAACTTGAGAATGACCAGTGTTGACCTTGCTGCCTCCCAATCAACGGCCAACCATTTATAAACTATTTATTATAAATTTGCACCAAATATGCTGTTAAGGGTCCTTTAAGTGTGCATACTTAATGCAAGAATCACACACACTGGTATGTTTTAGCCAACCAGTTTTAATTTTATCACAAGTTTATCAATAGCCATCTTCAATTAGAGTTGGTTATAGTCCTTTGCTGAGAATGGCTAATTATATAATATTCTGTGCTAGAAGTATTTGTCATTTTAGAAAAATCTGCTTTCATTGATATATTAAAATCTAAACAAGAATAAACATTACATAAGGATATTTAACAGTATTCTAGTGGCATACAGGATTATGTGTTTATTTCTTGCTTTGAATAAAAACAAAGCATATTTTGAATATTTTTGTTCAAAATTTTGTGACAAACACCACAACATTGAAATGTCCTCACTCTTGGCCATCAGACAGAGAGAATCTCAAAATAGTCCATTCATAGCTTTCAAGCACACAGCGTATACTCATTCACACCTTCACTCCTGTCTCTCTTTTGTGAATATCAACAGAGTCACCAATCTCCATGTCAGTGTCTAAATATTATGATCTGTTTAAACACAATGAACATGCAAGGTGGAAAGGAAAAAAAAAATAAAACAATTACCCATCTATGCAATGTAACCTTTACTTCCAGAAAAGCAAAACAGATGGATATGTAAATATGACAATTCAGGTGTACATATCAAGCCCAGCATGTGTTCGTTTTTAGTGTACACAAAGAAGCACATCTGCTCGAGACGGAACCTCAGGAACACCCAACAAATGAGACAGTTTACAGGAGTCTTTCCTGTCTTCAGCCCCCACAGACATCCCTGAGTGAGACGCAGGAAGGCTGATTAGCTTCATTGCACAAAATAGCCCATCCCCACTCAGCCACCCACCCTTTCCTCATCCTCTTACACGACTCGACTTACTGGTTTGATTTACCCTTCTGGTAACAAAGCGTAGAAAGCGTCTTAAATGTAATCGATGTTTTCATTTTCAACACCTACACAGTATCCGCCTCCCCTTGCTGCCCTGCCTTTCATTTTTGACGTGCTGCATGCCTCTATTAGCAGTGGGAGTCTATGCTAATGTGTTTTCCCTATCTCTTTAACTTCCTCTATGCACAGAGACAGGAAGAGAGCATTAAGACTGAACAGATACAGGGCTCTAAAGTTTTGTCTTTCAATTTCAGCTCTGAATTCTTTAAATAGAAAAGATTCAAAGATGATTATAAAGTGCCATCATACAGCCTCTTTTCTCGCTTCCACTTTGCTGTGCAAAAAATTGCACTTCTCAGATGAAGTTAATCTCTTTAAGTGAAGAAAATTGGCCTGGTTTGCCCACAGCATTAAATCACTGATGCTAAACAAACTTCTTGCAGTGACAATGCTTCTGTTTCAGTAGAAGCCCATATACAGAGATGATCTGAGGAATCTGTAATGTATACAGGAGGACAGTGTTAGTGACAGCTCACAGTAAATATATGCTATGTTTGGTATTCACTGTTATTGGGTCTGATGCGGAACGGATAGCTCGGAAAATTAAAGCATGTTTAGCTGCTTATCTTCACACATTTTTCCCCTTAAAGGAGAACCTAAGTAGTTGATGTCAAACAAAGTTGTGGAATAACAGATTTCCTTCCAAAAGCATTCAAGTTCTTTTAGGTTTTACACAATATGTTATACAATAGCCAATAATTGGAATATATTTTTAGGGGTTTAAGCAATCGACCAAGACAAAGAAGTGCAAAAAAAATGCTACTTTGTTTTCCAATTTAAAAAGAAAAAATATAAAAATATATCCTAGTCATAAATATTGCACAGTCTTTACTATTTTTTCTCTAACATGAAATACAGTGCCTTAAAACGTTCTCTAATTAGAAATCCCGATGCTTTCTGAGGTTTAGAACATTAGTGAGCAAGCATCACAAAGACAAAGAAAAACCCAGCAGACAGGTGAGATTGTTGGAAGGTTTGAAGCAGGGTTAGGTACTCAAATATAATAGTCCAAGTACTTTTTTAATTTATAGTTTGAAAACAGACAGAGTACTGCACAACTGCAAACCCACCAAAACATTATTGTTTTCCTAAACTGAGTAGCAGGGCTGAGAGATGCAAAGTAACTTTGACTCCTTGATGGAAATGAGATTAAGGGACACAGCAAATGTGAAGAAGAAGAAGACGCTCTGGCTGGAGGAAACTAAGCAAAACATTTTGACTTACTTACAAAATGCTCTGAGTGGTGGAAAACTAACACCACAAAATACCGTTTGAAAAAAAGTTGATGGCAGCTTCATGCTGTGGGGTTCCTGTTCTTCAGCAGAAAATTAAATGGAGAATCCATGGGAGAAGTTGAAAAATGTCAGTTCCCAGAGGCTAACCATCCAGTCTACCTGAGCTTGACCTTTTTTTTTTTTTACATGATGAGTAAAAATATCAGTTCCTGAGAGGCTTTTTATTATTTTGCTGTTTTTGCTGGGGAACAAAAAAATCACTGTTGCATAATATGGAGAGATTTAGAGCACATATTTGCTACATCAAGTCTCATTTGCCTAAAAACAGTTTTAGTGTAAGAATTTTGTGTAGTGACAAATTTCTTGTTTTATTTAAAATTCCTGAAGTTTAACAATTCCAGTTTGCAATATGCCATCAGTTCTTGCATACATTTAAATAAGAGTTTGTTTGTTTTTTTCACTTACACTCACAATGGCTTTATGAGGGATTTCTGCAGATTTTCTGCCAGCTGAGAAATAAACCACATACAGTAAACAAAAATGGTGGAAAGCAGTTTAAAAATCCAACAGCTGCTAGTTTTTTTAGAGAAACTTTCACTATATAAGGATAAGTTGGTTTCGTGCGGCTGCAGAGACTGACTGCACAAGTGGCTTTTACTTCTATCTTCAACAATTACTAATGGCACTTCAAGAGAGCTGCAAGACCGGCTTCTCTTGCTGCAGCATTGTAGAGTTCCCTTTGCTGAAAGCACAACAGGCTCCTTATAGTAGTGACTTTGCAATACCACCGAAGGATGAACTCCAGGGAAAGAAGTAAGTCGTGTGGCGGCTCAGAGTGACAGAAAGCAGATCCATCCGTTCTGATTACTCTTTGATGAGAACAGCTTTTGACTGTGTTCAAGCTCTGACACTAACCAGACCGAGATGAACAAATGGAAATCATGTTGTGCCTAAATGTTTGTTCCTCTTTTGTGTTCACTGCCTTGTCTTTTTTTTTTACATCTTTTATTAACTTTCCTAGAGGGGAAATAATTCCTCAGTCATTTTTGAAACACAGCTCTATGCAGAAGAGTTTACTTCCTTCTTTTATTTTTACACAATGTTACAGTCTAACCACAAATGTGAAAGTGTTTTAACAAGACTTTATGTGATACACTAAACACAGTCATGGATGTGTAGAAGGAAAAGGATACACGGTTGACTAAATGTTTTACAAAACAAATCCAGAGAAGCATGGAGTTAGTTCTCTGCAATCAACCATTTCAACAAGCTGCAAGCTTTTGGAATTCAACTTCAATTAAAAAATACTTCTCAGTTGTATTTAGATCTGGATGGGCCATTCCAAAAAGAATGTGTTGGAATGATTGTGTTATCCTTTTAAGCTCTGGCTATACTGTATATTTTGGGTTGTCCTGCTTGAAGGTGAAGGTTCACTCCAGTCAAGTATTTTGCAGCATTTATGTGCTTTATGTCACTGCCCAGTAGCTTCATTATGACCAAAATTGTTCAGTTTCCCTGTTCCTACTTAAGAAAACCAGAGAAGAGTCTGATGCTCCCATTAGGACGATGAGTTCTAGGTGTACTCTTAAATTTTCTCCCACATGTAGTATTTTATGTGTAAGGCAAAATGTTCAAATTAAACGTGTACTTTTGTTGTTTTGCCTGATTGAAACAATTTCTTCCATATGTTTTTTTGGTCCCCTACTTTCCTGGTTCAGTTTTTGTAAAGGTTGCAAGCGCAGTGATCACTTGCAGTAAGAACAAGTTTTTAATGAAAAAAGAGAACACAAATATGGAGACTCACAAAAACGTCAGAGGATGAAACTTTGGCGAATGAGCAGAATCTCAGGAACCCACTGAATGGCCAATAGAAAAACCCAGCAGTGAGTGACAGATAGAGAGGACTCTAATAATGAGGAGATTGATTACCAGATGTGACAGGTGAGCGATTGGGAACGGGTTGCAGCTGTGAGAGCAGGCTCAACAGGCAAGTTGAGGGAAGGAGACTAATGAACATGAGATAAGCTGAGGGGAACATAAACAATAATCAAATGGAGAAATTCTAATATAAGGAAAATCACAATGAACAAAATGCAAATTGAGAGGGAATGCAAAAGGATGAACTGAAAAAGCAAGATAGATGCCAATATGAACAAACAACAATTACATAATACATATACAACCAGATGAAAACCAAAACTTAAATACTCAACATGCTTTTGATACATGGTTTGTGGTACTTTTTTATTCTTGGTCAAATTTAAAAGGTAATTCTCATAGCTTTGGTTCAGTAACATATTTCTACAATAATAACTTACAGAGCACACAATTGATCTCTACCACTCCTCCAGAGTAGTATTCCATACTTTTTCTCTTTTTCATATAATGAAATTTTAAGTAGGTGCATACACACTGAGATTAAATTACGCATGGAATCTTTTTACTGTCTGGACGATTCCTGAAGGCATTCAGCCACATGTAATTAAATTTAGGGTTTAGACTGAAGGGAGGGAGACTTCATAAATATTTAGCTTTGATATTTTTAGTTGTACAAATACAGTTGGCCTTTTATGCAGTTGTCAGCACTATTTTCTGCAGCAAAAACGATCTAAATTTGAGTCCCAGCCAGAAATGTTCATGTTCTTGTCTTGCTCGAATTGTCTTTGCGTCCAACTGATGCTCTGACACCCAAATAGGATCGTATGAGTATCTTCAAAGTGACCCAGGTTTCACCCTTTGGGGGAAGGAAAACAATAGTCTGACATATGAGGGCATCAATTAGAGATCCATTCCATCTCCTCTCCCTGCATGTTAGACAGGACTTGGAGTTTTACTTCACACAGGGCCAACACAAGGTCAGGAACCTCTGACTCCATCAACAACAGGGAGGTTTCAGTTTCACCCCAAAAACTGATCCTCTGTCTCTGTCACAGACACAGTGGGGTCGCTTCCAGCCGCTACAGTGAAGCTTAATTTCATCACTGTCAAACAGTCACAGGGCACGAAAATATGATAATATCATGTAGGTTTGGACACATGCAACATAAAAGTACAGTAATAATAATATTAGCATATGAATCTAATGTGAATTAAACTAAAATACAATTGTGATCTGCAAGTATACTAGTAATTGTTAAAACAATCTCATAAACCTGTATGTCTTTTAACCACTGCACCTTTTTTATTATTTTATTTTTATTTTTGCAAAGTTGCATTGTCAGTCTTTGAGCCAACAAGAATAAATTGTGTAACATTATTGAACAGCATGATGGGAAGCAATGGCTTAGTCCTCCTCGATGCTAACAATTATCTACTAAAACATTCATGCGGTAAAAGCCCACTCCAAGTTGATAGCTTGTTGTGTTTGGCTGGTCTATTCAGTTCTGATCAGTTCATTCATGTAGCCACAATTCATAATACAAGACAAACTGGTCAAATTCATTTTATGCTATATAGAATCTCCTTCACTAATAATTAAATTCACATCAGTCCAGTATTATCTAATCATACACTCAGATTCAATTCTAAATACGGTACATTAGAGTAAAATCTAGCTGATCCTATTGTGACAATTACTTAAAAAGTTAACTATTAAAGGAAACCCAGCCAACAAGGTTGATTTTGTACCAAGCATGTGGCGACACTGGGGAGGAACCACTTCCTTTGAACAAGAGGAAACCTACTAGAGAGCCAGGCTCACTGTGACCTGCAGTCTTCTAGGAATGGACTGAGGTTGAAAGGACAGGAAGCAGACAGAAAAAATGCCAAAGGAATGGGCACTGGATCACTCCCTATGGGAAAAGAAAAACAAAGAGTACACAAAGTTAATTGCAGCAGGTAGCTTGGTCAGTGATTCCACCCTGGAGAGAAACATGGCAAAAGATATGGGAGATGGGCCAAGGAGGGTTTTACAGCTAAGAGAAAAACAAAATCAATTAAAAATAATAATGTCAGCAATGGCTTAATCAACAAAAAGGAGCTTACCACAAAAATAATGAAGGAAGGAATAATAAAGAGAGAACACAAAGCAATGTTTCCACAAATTACCTCAAGCCACACTAAGACAGTAAACTCCTTTTCCATCAATTTTATTATATAGTCAATCCCAAAAATAATCACATTCCATGCAAATTTAGATTTAAAGTAACAGAAAAAAACCTTCTAGACAGGTTTTTTTATGTCTAGAAGTTACATTCACAACACTTTTCCCGAGTCCAGACTCGGCAAAGAATCTGTGGAGAGAGTTAAAGATTAGGGTGATGGCAAGGAGGCCTTCCGATCTGAAAGACTTGGAGCTCTTCATCGAAAATGAAAATGAAGAGAAACATGCTCGGCAATTATAAGAAGGGTTTAACTGCTGTAATGCCAATAAGTGCCTTTCCATTGATCATTGAGAAGGGTATGCTAAAAAGACTGCGAATGAAAATAGATAGTATTTTTATTATTATTTCAATGTATCCCTTTTACATTGTCTTAAATGTTGCCAATGTCCCTGAGTGAGACATGGGATACCCCCAATTGTGCTAAAGGTCAGTTGCCCACAAAACTTATTTTGATGGATTTAGTCTTCAATCTAGGGCTGAAGGGTACAGATATAAGTAAAAATTCAATAAAATAACAAATGCACTTCAAGATTGCATAGATTTGCCTTTCCAACAAAAAGTACATTTTTTCTTTTTTTACAGATTGTCAACAAACTCAATGATTATACACTGAAACTACTGCTTCTGGTGTCTCAGATCATCCCTTATAGCCAGAAACAAAAATGAGAAGTGAGAAAATATTGGAGAATGAAGCAGTAATGGTTGCTTGCACAGACTTGTTTCCTCTACATTTTGTTAACGCTTGCACACACTGTACATATATGGCCTTTTCTGTTTAAGTAGACAATGAGTTTTTGGATTCTAAGTAAACTCATGCTGCATTTTTCAAGGAACATGTCATGTTGAATTGTCAGTTTTTGTTCACAAAGGCTTACATACTGTAGACTTGGACACTATAATCTTACATGGATATAGAGCTATCTTATATCAAATGTCATTGTTGTGGAATTAGAAACGTGATGGGTTTTAACTTTTCATTCTGTTTTTTCTGTGTGTTTGTGTAACAAAAACTGGAATCAGATTTCTATCATAGTTTGACCCCAGGCCCTGTTGTCACTCTGTAGGAAATTTGGTGGGGCATCACTGGATTGTTTTCAGATTGCTGAGTACCATAACAGAACTGCTGTGCCTCTCTGCAAGCAGTTCAACAAGGACAATTCAGCACCATGTATTGTGAGGATCTTTGGTTAAGCAATAACCTGATTGTGAGGCTCTTTTGTTGATCATGTCTTCTGTATGTACTCTGTAATTTACCTTTCACTTCATGACATCAATGAAGTGTCATGGTTCTATTTCTATTTCCTTTATTTAAAAACCTTATGGAGATCTAGATCTCATTTTTCAAGAAGGACCTGGGCAGAAATCTGCAACAGCCTTGATAACCATGCACCAGAACAGTATAGACCAAAACTTGCCACACAATTCAGTTTAATGCTGCATCAATCAGCGACAAATGTTGTCATATTAAGCTTCAAGGCTACTTTGTGTGATGACATGTCAGCATACACATGCCCATTGGCTTTTACCGTTACATTCTTGGCGTGTCTCACAGTCTTTATGTCTAAAGGATATCGCATTCTTCTCAGAGTGGGGTCATTTATTGGCGTGACTTCTGACATGAAAACAGGATGGACAACTGGAGGCTGGGTGTGTTAGGAGGGAGAGGATTCTGAAAGTTGTCCTCACAGTTTAACACAAGAAAGTGCTGGCAGAAAGGAGATCAAAAGAAGCCCAGCCGCAAGCAGAAGATATTATGATAAATGCACTTAAAATGAAATAAAATAAAAAATAAAAAAAACATGTTATTGAATGTTATATAAGATATAGAACATACTTTTAAAAAAATCAATTTGGAATGCATGACAAAGTTAAACTTGTGTCATTTTGTGCTTGAATTGTTCATATTTGCTTTTGCTTTTAAGAGTTGGTTTAAGTTAGAGAACGCTTTCACCTCCAGAGTTTTAAAGTTTTCTTTTTAAAAGAAGTTGTAGTCATTAATGCGTGGCTTCTTGTCCTAATGTTATGGCTCTTAAAGGGGAATCTTACCGGGTTTTTTTTCCTCTCATAAGTTTGGTCTAACACTGTAGAGTTTGAGATTAAAGGTCATGGTGTTTGCTCATGACTTTATTACATGTTATTTTACTTGCACCATTTCTGATTGTAAATTACAAGCAGAGGTTTGTTTACTGGTGAAATGTCAGAGGAGGCAAAGGTGAATACACCCATATCGGAAATATGATGCCAAGTGGAGCAAACAAGAATCGCTAAAGCTGGAGAGTCTGCAGCAGAATGAGAAGAATTTTATGTCACAGGCAAATGCCAAAGGGCTTTGACACAGTTGGCAATCTGGACTTTGTTTATTAATTTTGATGTCATAACTGTGTGAAAGTTAAGTTTTGACATGGTTGGCGCTGGTCAAATGAAAATGTCTCCTGTCCTGAACTCTGTCCATGAAGGCAGCATTTCTGGCTCTCTGGAGGTCACAGCTCCACAGGTATAGTCTATGCTCCTCAGAGGGAGTATAAAATAAGAGTATTTGTGTGTGGGTGTGTGTTTTGTGTTTGGCCTTGCCTTCCTTTGACCTCACACTGTGCAACCAGATGATGACTGAGACCATAAGGTCTGAGTGCCCCCTCTTCGTGCTCACTTTCACTTCGACTGTTTCAGCTGTAAACCTCATGTTTTGGGCAGAACATTGTTTGGCCTTTGACCACAACTAAAGAGCAGCACAAGAAGTCATCTGGTCAGGATTACTTGCTGCCGTCATCTGCAGTGAACCGGTATATTTCAGATTTTCCAAATACCCTTGTAGTGCTTCCGCTGTGCAAGAAGCATTCAGATTATTACAAATTATGATTCAAATGTTTATCTTTAATCTGAAAAACAAAAAGAAATCCGATTTGAGGTTGAAGTGTTTTAAAATACCAAGAGAGACTGAAATTCAATTATAAATTATAAGAGCAGCACAATCTTGCTAAGATTGTATCATTATATTTTTTTGTTAGGAATGTTAAACCTCAAATATATCTCTGTACTTTTAAACATTCAACCTCAGAAGAAGACTTGCATTTATGCCACAAAAAAATAAAAAGTCATGCAGCAATCCTGCCAGTGAGGAGATTATGTGAACATCTGACCACAAGAGGGTCAAAAGTTCTGAAAGTATCTCCTTAATATTATTTTTCAATTAGTTTTACCTTCTTCCACCAACCTTATGGTTTCCCACCACTTTTTTTTTTTTTTTTTGTGACAGATGCTCACATTGGTTACTGCTACACGATTATATAAAGGTTCTTCTAACGTTACATTTCCTCTTCTATAACTTTGCGTATATTTAGGTTGACCCTAATGACTTCCATTTAAATCAATATTGGGAGGAAACAGAATCGAAAGAAGCTCCACAATGCCTTTCACATAGCTTTTTAATTATGGAAAAGTCCCTTATAATTGTCCCCTCTAGGAAAACCTGCTTTCAGCTATGTTCCAAAAAGGGTTGTTTTTGTCTTTGACTGGGCAGGGTTTCCTTCAGTCACTCCGTCACTTTTGCTAGACAAATAAACTAAATGCTGAGGTCAGCTGTGCTTGTTCATCACCCTGTTTACCATAATCTTGTAATGAGAAGCCTGAATGAATCAAGTGAGTCACAAGTGGATTTCCTTTTAAGAAGAATGAATGCTTTCTTTTTGATGTACAAGTTAATGAGCAGCTGACTGCTGACGTTTTCTATGTATGTACGTCTACGTGTAAATGAGGTCACAAGCTTGAGTGTGTTTGTTTTCCAGCTAAGTTTTAGAAGCCCTGGAGGTTTCCTATTGTTAAGATTTCCTGCAGAAATTGAGCAGGCAGAGCAAGGGAAAGGCAGGAACACAAATATGGATGCAGAGCAGAAAGTTAAAGAGCAATTTCAGTTTCATTTTTGTAAAAGAACTTGCAGCATTGACACAGTCAATTGGAAAAGTGTACAACAACAGATTAAGAATTTCTATGCCTTTATCAAAAATAGTTCAGCAGTTTAATAAGAACTTGATGTAAATGTGAGTCTAAAACTCCTTGTGGAAATTGCTAACACAAAGTAGCAAGGGGGTAATTATTAATAAAATTGAGAGTTCTAGTGAGAAATTTAAATTCACTTCCAATGTCATATCAATTTGTGGTTTTCATTACTTAATTGTGTGGAATGATTATACAGCTATTGTATCATTTAGAATGGAAATTTGAGTTGATGACCACTTCATAAGATTGAGCTTTATCCTTTAGATAAAGCTTTACTTTATAGGACAACTTTTGATGTATTCTTGGAAAGCACAAACAGTGTTCAAGTCTTAATCATCAACCACCAGTGTTACTGTTCTAACTGAAGAGTTTTACATCACCACACACTTGGAAGATCTATAAGTTCAATACATAACATATGATCTGCTGCACACAAGAAAGATCTAGATTAAAAAAATTATATTTTGAAGAGTCACAAATGGAGGAGGCCTTTCAACCACAAACACCGGATGCTTGCTACAGAAATACTGGTGGAAACATGCAAAAAGCTGCTCATTAATTGACATAATGCCAAAGGAATTATTGGGAGGGGTAGGGTATATATAATTTATGTCCTGCCATTTTTAAACAACATGGGAATAAAAACAGCTTCTTCTTTTTTTTCCAAGACTGACAATGGTTTTTACATTGTTTTATAATCCATTGAGAAATGATCATCCGATTTTCTGTCAGAAACAAACTTGGTTGAATGACAATATTTTCTATCTACATCGGTAAGAGGCATGAATAGTTTTTGGCTTATCTTTATATAGTCTTGATGGGTGGATGGGTGGATGAATGGACGGACGGACGGATAGTTATTATCCAGTTACATAATTGTGTGTACAATGTACACTAACTGTACGAATATACAGAGCACATTTTTTATTTTCTACTCTGGGACTAGCTTTGCTCTATAAAGTTGTAACTAACAGGAAATAATCAAAGTCTTTAGGCTTTATTTTTGTTTATAGTTCTAATGGTGCATAATATTAATTCAATGCTCATCTTACTGGTGCTCTATCATGAACTCTATGATGAGAGAGTTGGATGATGTGAGACACATAAATAAACCTTCTCGAGTTTACTCTAAACTTCTCTAAAGGCTTGAAAACAAAAAACTTACTGTATCTTTGAGTCTTATGAGTAAAGGCTGTTTAACAAGATTATTCAAAGTTGTTAAAATTCTTATTTCAACTCTCTCGTTCTGCCTTCGTGACTCATCGTGTGATGAGCCTTCTATAAGACTTTCTTGGTCCCAAGACTTACAATGCATTTATTCAAGTCTATGCTGTGCAGTGAGGTTAACATTTGGTCAGTTGTATCACAGGCTGTAGATTAGCTCACTGTTATGTTTATTGTTCATCTAACTGTGAATGGAGCAAAAGCACAGGACTTCCTGTCATTGTGCAGAATTGGAGCTGGACTATTCTACAGGCATTTTCCCTCCCCTTCATTTTCAACTCTGTCACTTCATTATTCTTTCCCCCTCCGCGCCATTTCTTTTTAAGCATACTTATCTAAGCCATCGGCCTTGGAAGTGCTGCTATCGTAATTGTCTTGTCATTTGAGCTTCTGTTTCATTCTCCATCGGAGTTCTCACAAGCCCAAAGACAGAGAAACAATAGCATCCACTGACAAATCTCCAGATGTGACCTTTTATTCCTTAATTGTTCCCATACATTGAGGCCTCTCGTCGTATGTGTTTCTCACAGTGCTAACAAATTGTGGGAAAATTGATAGGATATTTATTTTCGAGCCATGCATGTTCCAAAAAATGTGTTATTGCTTTTGCTCAAAATTCAAACAAACACTGAAGCTTTTCAATATCACAAGCCATTAAGAGTAATTATAATGGCTCTGCCATTATTTTGTGGCGAGATATCATGTACCAGACAGCTGAGAGACTTAATAATTCACTTACTGCCGCTCAAGTGTGAGCAACTTCCCTTGTTCTCACTGTGGGGGTGTTCTCCTAAAGGCGTCTGCACATGTGTGCATGCGAACGCACTCGTGCACGATTATACTAGAGGGTCACCGAGGGTCATCCCTTTTGCCCACTCCAGAGACAGGAAATGGCTCCAATATGGGACTGAGTGAAGCTTCCTTCAGGACTCCCGGGAGTGATCCGGGCCCTGTGTCAGGACCAGAACGCCAAGATCACGAAGCCAAAATGGACAAAGTGGAAAATACAGATGTTTTGTACTTTGTATTTGAAACCATAGATCCGTGTCAGGCCTCACAGGGCCCCGGAGGTTTATTAACAGTGTCAGTGGGGCAGCAGATGATTGGCTGATATGTCAGGAAACATTCATGTCCTGTTTGAAATTAACTCTGTGCGTTTCAAATTCTAATTCACATCTTACATGTGTTATCATCGCCAAAAAGAAAATTTAAAAGCAGTTCTGTGAAATCAACAAGTTTACTTTAGATTATAATGAATTCATCTCATATTTACAACTTTTTAAAACCTCTTCTTTCCGTGAGACTTTTTTTCCAGACCTAATCCTTAAACACTGGTGCTTCTTCTCATTTTGGACAGCGTGCAACTATTGTACATAGATGGTCAGCGCTGAACAACTGTCTTGGCTGTGATGGTAAAAGAGATTAATATTTACACAAAGCATATTTCCTAATGCCTGGAGGAATCATTTCTCTAAGGAGTTTTAGAGCCACTCTTTCATGTCATAAAAGCAGGCAGTTTGTTACATTGCAGGCTCCTGAGGAGTTATAGCTGTCTTCAAGGATATACGGTGCCTTGAAAAAATTAGTCATATTCCCTTGGCATTTTTATATTGTGTAATTTTACAACCCCAAACGTCAACTTATTTTTTATAAAACGGAACAAGTGGTGAGCATACATAGTTTTCAAAGGTTTTTCAAAAATCTAATAAAAAGTATGACTTGCATTTACAGCTGCAAGTCTTTTTTGGGTTAGTCCCGACCAGCTCTTCCTGCAATTTAAATGTTTGGCCAATCCTCTGTAGAAAATAGCTCAGGCTGTGTCAGATTGGATGGAGACCAACTGTGATAATCGATTTTCAAGTTTTACAATAGATTGTCAGTGAGATTTTGGTCTGAGCTCTGAGTGGGTCTTGTTATCAGATTGTTTTGACTTGATCTAAACCATTCAATTCTTGCTCCAGCATTATGTTGTTTTTTTAAGGGTATCAGAGAAGGAGGTGCTGAGAAAATGCTCTTCACACTTTCAAGACTATTGCAACATGATAAAATGTGAAAGAATTTACAAGTATGAATGCATTTTAAAGTTACTGAAAGTCAAATAATGAACAGTATACATGATTCAATGTAATGTAAATGGCACATTAAAAATTTGCTACAATCAGAGAATCTTTCGCTCATCATTACCAAGGTTGAGGACAATACATCATGCATAAATTAAGCAGCGTGTTTTGGGGTACTGTTTAAGAAGTTTTATATTCAGTGCACAATTTTATTGATACTTGTGAAATATTGAGACTGCATTGAAAAACCACAGAAATGGGGCCGATAAAAAGTCCATTAGTGGTTTTGTTATAGTGAACACACACATTGCCTCAATTAAAAATACCCACAAAACTCCACTGATAGAGACTGAGTTCTAACACTGCGGTTTTTGTCAGGTTATATGAGAACCATGGATTTTTTGGAGGGTACATGTGGTGGGTGGCTGGGCCTCCTGAAGTGACTTCCGCATATCAGGGAACATATAGTTAATGGTCCTCATTATGTAAGCAAAAGCACATCATAACCCAAGAATTTCAATATGTAAAACTAATAAACTAGAGTTGGAATTTTAGCTGCAACTGTGGATTGATTCTTCAAGGTAAGACATAAAAAGCTATGGTATAAATAGCTAATAATAATAATAATAATAATAATAATAATAATAATAATAATAATAATAATAGCTTTATAACTATAAAGTATTAATATTTAAAGATTTCAGGTATATGTATCCAAAATATTAAGGTATGTATGGCTGAGTTTAGATTAACAATGCACAATTTTAGATTATATGTAGCTGGAATTCTAAGCAAATACAAATAATTAGGAAATTCATTTAATTTTTTCTCTCTTTTTTGGTGGTGAATTATTTTCAGTTTGGAAACTGGGTACTCAATTGAGAAAAGATCACAAGACATCACAATCCAGCAGGCCCACTGTGCCTGCTGGAACAGACCAAGTCTTTTTGGTTTCATAAACCTAAAACATTCAGCATCAGCATGGTTTATCTCGTGCCAGGTCCTCTCGTTAGCGAGTAATGAAAAAGTCCCTGGCTTCATTATTACAACACAACCACTCATTTTGGTTTATAACCTTTATTTTACATGTATTTTTATGTGAATGGTGAGTAAGCCTGCCATGCTATTTATGTTAATTCTAGCATTATTTTAAAGTGCGAGTGTTTTTACTTTATATAGTAAACAAAACTCACAGAGTTAGTGTGACGATTTAATTTCAACTGAGGAGTGAACAGCAGTGACACTGCAAAATAAATCCTCTTTTTCAGGATCTGTTGTTGCTGGTTAGAATGTAATGGCAAAAAGTTCTATCTTTCCATCCAGCTTAGCTTCACCTGTGAAACTAAGATGAGTATCAATAATATTCAAAAACAAGATATAGGAATAAAAAGATTGCTTTTTCACAGATCTTGAGAGTAAATGTTAGAAGATGTAGATGAAGAGAAACAAGGCTAGTCTTTAGTTCCAGTCAAAGTCTGCCATCTTGTGTCTGTAACAGATGTTACACACAATCCTTGTTCATTTAAAGCAAAACCTGCATGTCTAATGCACTTAAAAGAAAATAGTTAATGTCTGTATTTAAAGATGAATAATAAAGGTCATTACTAAGAGATTATTCAAATTCCATTCTTTTAAATTTGTGGAACACAAAATGAGTAAAGCAAAAAGCATGTTTGGAGTTACTGTCAGTGTGACTGTTTTGTTATCTCAGTACGCGACAATCATATTCACAGTTGTCACTGAAAAATACCCAAGGAAACCTCAGCTTTTGCAATTTCTATGGTGTACGTTAAGTCAAAGTTGGACAAACATGTAACTGACTGAAGTATGTATTCAACATATATGTTGTGAATGTAGCACTGTTGCCTTGCAGCAAGAAGGTCCTGGGTTCGATTCCCGGCCCGGGGTCTTTCTGCACGGAGTTTGCATGTTCTCCCTGTGCATGCGTGGGTTCTCTCCGGGTACTCCGGCTTCCTCCCACAGACCAAAAACATGACTGTCAGGTTAATTGGTCTCTCCAAATTCTCGCTAGGTGTGAGTGTGTGTGCATGGTTGTTTGTCCTGTTGGTGTCTGTGGTGCCCTGTGACAGACTGGCGACCTGTCCAGGGTGACCCCGCCTCTTGCCCAGAACGTAGCTGGAGACAGGCACCAGCACCTCCCAACCCCACTAGGGACAAAGGTGTAAAGAAAATGGATGGATGGATGTTGTGAATGTTAAATTTAAAAGTGTTAAGGTAACTTGGCAGATATCATTTTAATTCTGAGGTCTGTAGCTCCAGTCCTTGAGAGCAAATGTCTCAAAACATTCAGATGTAACTCTGCTTCAAAAGACCTGAATCAAATGAATACTGACCACTGTTGCCTGTTGCTGTGCTTAGCAACTTTTCAAACCCCTCTAGCACTTTTAATTAATTTATTTATTATTTTCAAAAAAAGCAACTATTGAAAAATTTAGCAACTTTTTTCTGTGTTATTAAGAGACTGGCAACAAAATAGGAAAGTACCAGTAATGCAGTAGTTACAGCGAACAGTGCTGCCATGAGCCCCTCCCACTGAAAGCATCCTGTCCTGCAGCAAATTCAACCCACTCCGCTCTGAGGGGATCTGCATATGCATTGAATCATGCAAAGCTGTCTGCAACCCCTCTCTGGACACAAAGTATCACATTAAATATGTTTTTTCATGCTGCCAAATGTTTTGTAACCCAAAATGACATTAAAATGAATTTGTGCATTTGATTTGCATAGCCTGACAGAAGATGAAGCTAAATAATTCATAGTTTATGCAGTCACAGCCTACATTGATTTCTATAATAGTCACTGCGTTCATTCATATTGATTACATTCACAGCTTATGTTCATACTAATAATATTCAAAGAATACGATCTTATAGATAATATTAAGAGAATACGCTAATATTGGCAGTATTCAAAGAATATCAATAGTTGCAGTTTTATACATATTTTTAATATTCACAGCCTATACGTTCATTTGGATTATATTCACACCTTATGTTCATATCGATAACATTTACACCCTATGTTCATATCGATAATATTTACAGTCTTTGTTCTTAGCGATAATATTCACAACCTTTGTTCATATTGACAATATTCACAGCCTTTGTTCATATTGACATTCACAAAATGAACATATAAAGAATTTCAGTTTTAATGAATGTATTTTCATCAATATTTTTTAAGTATTTAGTACAGTTGAATTGAAACTTTTACATCAAAATATTTATTTGATAAATCACCAATCTGAATTGTTATTAACCTGTTGTGTAGGATTTTCCCACAACAATAAAGGCAACACGAGAGAAGCGTTCACTGTCCTGCTCAGACCTCATTCGACGTCATAGAAGCACAGCCACCATGTTGGATCAGGAAGTGGGCAGAGCCTTCGCTAGAACACCGAGCCCAGCTTAACGTCAACGGCCGCTGTCTCTTCTTGGCCGACCTGTCTTTCACCTCCTTTTCTCCCCACTTCCAGAATTCGGTTTTGATGCTGCACGGCTCCCTATCTCACCGAGGTAGGCGCCTGTCTCTGAATCCGACCGCTTCGCAGCCCCAGCTATGACTTCTCTCACGCAGAGAACCTCGGGCCTCGTCCAACGGAGGACCGAGGCCATTCGCAGCGCCGCAGCCGCCGAAAAGGAGAAAGATTCCGGTGGAGAGGAAGAAGAGGCTCGCAGAGGTGAAGAAGAGGAGGAGGACAAGGGGGACTCTAAGGAAACCAGGCTGACGTTAATGGAGGAAGTCCTGCTTCTGGGCCTCAAGGACCGAGAGGTGCGGGCTGTTTGTAATCCGTTAACTTATTAAAAGTGTTCACGTTGCGTCATCGGCTAAATGTCAACACAGAACACCGAGTTTATCCACTCGGTAGCTAATGTTTCCGGGATTTGTTTGTGCTCAGCTTGAAGTGTCTGACTTTAAAGTGTAACGGTGTAAATCCTGTTGGCCAACGTGTGTCAAGTAGCTTCTGTTTACCGACGTGCAACGTGTCAGTTCCCTCAAGGTGCTTAATAATAACTGTATTATCTGAATACAGCGCCGAATACTGGTGCGGTACCGAAGCATCCGGTTTATAACTTCCCGGATCGAAGCAGTTATGCTACTTGTTTACCGAGCTACGTAGCTTCCACTGCTTGTGTTACCTGGGTAGTTCTCCAGGTGTGAGGTCCTTTGAAACCTGGAAGTGTTGTACCTAGGCTGGCTCAACACGTCAGCTAAGCAAGCGTTTTTTTTCTTCTTCTTCGCTCAGGGCTACACGTCTTTCTGGAACGACTGTATTTCTTCCGGCCTCCGCGGCTGTATGCTGGTAGAACTGGCCCTCAGAGGAAGGATACAGCTGGAGGCCTGCGGCGTGCGGAGGAAAAGCCTCCTGGGAAGAAAGGTGAGTATTTGTCATCGAAATTCTTTATATGGCATACCGTAGAGTTAGTTTGTTTTTAAAGACAATTACGCTTCAGAGGTCAGAGGAAGAATTGTTGTTATCTTTCCAACAAAGACACTCATTGCCTCTTTTGTAATTCCTGTTTGCATAACATGTGAATCCAGTTAAGTTAGTTTGACTGCCACTTACTATTCTCTTTTTGTTTTTGCAAGGTTATCTGCAAGTCTGATGCTCCAACAGGAGATGTGCTGCTGGATGAGGCCTTGAAGCATATTAAAGAAACTCAACCTCCAGAGACTGTGCAGAGCTGGATAGAACTCCTCAGTGGTGAGATAAGCACTTCTGACTTTGTAAAACAAAGCTTGCAGTCATCATGAAACTGCCCAAGTGGATTGTGTGCTTTTATTTGCATATCTAGTGCTGATTTGCTCTATTGTACTACGATGTAGTTTTTCCATCTGGTCCTTGTTATTCAAGGTTACTTACATTTAACCATCTAAATTTTTAAGCAGGTCAAAATCCCACCAAGTTGATATCATACTAGTTACCTTCAAGTGTATCTCATTATTAATTTAAGGATCCAAGGTTGTGTCTGTTTTACTTCTTCCTTTAATTGGAATCATTGTGTTGTAGTTCCTGCAGATGTTTTCAGACTATTTTGCACCATGCCAAAATTCTGTAAAAAAGAAATGACCAATTTGTTGGTTTGATTACAGAGATTTTCAAACTTGTCAATCGCCAGTGCTATGTAGCTTACCACAAGCCGTGTTTTAAGGCTGTGCATTAAGTAACCGAAGCCTGAAGGCAATAGGCACTCCTGTTAGAGTTGAAAACCAAAACTGAGCAGAAGTATATTTAACTTGAGTTATTAAGTCACCTAAGTTATCTTTAATCTTAATGTGATTCATAAATGTTAAAGGAAATTCACAAGAGAAGAAATTCTTCAGTCTTTGTTTTAGGATTACTTAAATAACCAGTCTGAAAAAGGGCATTTTACAAATGTTTCGCAAACATGTAAAGCATTCAGTTGCTACAAGAGTACTGCACATACCATTTTAATTGTAGAAGCATTGTTCAACAATGTATGAGTGGTTTTTTTTTCCATGAATGTTGCCTGAATTTGTAAGAATTCAGGTGTTTTGACATGATGACGATCTAAGTAGGATCAAAACATAGACGGTAAATGATGTGAGAACTAAGTGTGCAGACTTCTATTCTTAGCATATTGCAAGCTTTTCAGTCCTAAACTTTTCTCTGCTCATGTGTTCTAATCCTTCCTACCATTTTAGGACAACCCACTAAATTATTGAATTAAATTGATGTGTGGAAGAGTCATCCTTTCTGATTTTGTTTCAATCTTCTAAATAATTATCAAAGATAAATTTGGTTTTGTTTGTTGTTATTTGCTCATTATTTCTGCATATTTTCCTCCATTTACACAATAACTGTCACTATATTCTGTACCTCTTTTAGGAAATGGAGGGTATATTAACATTAACACTCTCAATCCAACTACTACTGTCCTAACAGCTCATCATCGTCACTTCTATTAATTGTATATCTTCACTATGCTGACTTGAAAGTGTGATTTCTACCATCTTGGTATTGTGATATTGTCTGTTGCCTTAGGGGTTGCCCTACTTAGGGGAGTTAGCTTACGGAAACATGCAGAAACTCTGGTTATTTAAAGCTCCTTTGTTGTGTTGACCTGTAGGAGAGACCTGGAATCCCCTGAAGCTCCACTATCAGCTCCGAAACGTCAGAGAGCGCCTGGCTAAAAATCTGGTAGAGAAGGGGGTCCTCACCACAGAGAAACAGAATTTTCTGCTTTTTGACATGACCACACATCCGCTAACCAACAGCACCATCAAGCAGGTATGATGATGCAGTTTTCATCCTGTCCATTCACTGTGATATGTTGTTGAGCTGATTAAGGATTAGCGAGTCGATATGTAACATAAAAGGCAAAAGCATTTTTCAGCTCTCTGCTATGTCAGACTGCTCTTGTATGAAGTGTAGCCACACCCTCAATTTAATTTTCAACAGGTTTGACCTCTTCTAGCACAGCTTCAGTTACATTAGATCTTGCTAAAGTTTTATTGAAATTCACAGTATGTAATTTGTCTTTAGCTTGTGTGTTTTGTGAGTTTTGCACCTCACAAAAGTATTCATACCTCTTGAACTTCTTCACAAAGTACATAGAGCCCACCTGTGAGTAATTTAATGTTGGTATAAATCTAGCTGTTATGTAAAGGCCAGCTGAATTTCTTTATTAAAAAATCTATATTTTCAATGTTAAAGGGAGGAATTAGTTGGGTATTTAGGCTGAACATTCTGCAGCATTGCATCGTTTTCAGGGACAAGCCCGTGCATTTATTTTTTTTATCAGAGCCACTAAGACAAAAAATATGACAGTTTTCATCTTCCTTTTACCCCAAATCTTGCATTTTAAGTTTCAACAAAGTTTATGTGTTGCAATCTCAATAGTAGTAGATGATACACTTCTGTTTTCTGAAGTTTAAGATTTTAGATCAGCATTTCATCAGCTTGCAGAATAGCATACAAGATGGAATGGAGTAGAAATGAAAGGATGTATAAACGAACAATGAAATGACTCATGTCCAAGGCTATGACTTGTATTGTCCTTTTTCTCTAAATAATGCATTCTTTTAGCTAAAAATCTTTGCTTTGAAAACATTGTTTATACAATAAGTACTGGGATCCAACTATTAGCTCTTCACGTGTTGTGTAATTAATTTATTTCGTAATATAAGTTAACTTACACATTGTTTTATTGTGCCAACAAAATATGAAATAAAGAGTCACAGATTTTAAATAGTTGAAATATCTACTACATATTTTTCACTTTACACAACATGAGGCAAACATATTTCAAATATATGTATCTGTTTTTGTGTTTTAACTGGCTATATATGCAGGCTGTCAGCCAACTGTGGTTTCAAAACAGCGTTAGTTTAGTAAGAGTTATTGGTGGTATGTTTTAAATTTCTGACTGTTGGTGGTTTTTGCTACCTGAAAGACAAAATTAGCAGCATTGTTCTTAATAGAGATGTGGTGTAGTATTTCAGTGTTCTTTCAGGTGGCTGAACTTTCTGGTCTTTTATTTCAAGATCCTAAAACTGTGAAATTGTACAAATACCAAAGATAAATCATCCAAATAGCAGTGGAAATGCTCAAAAAGCTTCTCGGTTAATACAAGAGGCAGATGTAGTGTCGATTAAGTTTTTTGTATTGATTAAGAGTAATGATAATTTTTAATTAAATTTTTTTAATAAATGTAAATTTAAAAACAAATGTTAATAATACAGCCATTGTACATTGTTTTAACTAATGAAATGTAAATTTTCTAAACTTCATGCTCTTCAGATCTGTATAGAAATTTGTTAGACGGCTCATGTCATAACACAATTAAAACAGGTACAAATCAATTCATGATTTATTTCATATTAATCTGAAGGATTTAAACTACTATGTGGCATAAAATCACACCTAAGTTTGTATTATATGTAGTTAACAGCTTCATTGGGGTGATAATTGTTGTTCTACAACTCTTAAAGTGTCTAAATGAGGCATGAAAAGACTCATTTTCTGAGAGAACCCAGAACTAAGTCTTAGTTAATTAAATTACCTTGTATTTACCCTCACACTGCAGTGTGTTTCAGAGTATGATAAATTTAAAGATGCTTTAGAGTTCCAAACTAAAGGAAGTTCTAGAGCTTTGTGGAACTTCTTTTGTACTGACTACTCAACTCTCTTAGTGAGTGTTGCAGATTTGGTTCCCCTTTACTTTTAGTGATTGGTTAAAAGTATAACTGTTGTCTATAAAAGGGATTTCTGTTTTCTCATTTAAAGTGGAAGTAACGATTTCATTTGATCCACTGCAGCGCCTTGTCAAGAAAGTCCAGGATTCCGTTTTGGAGAAGTGGGTCAATGATCCTCATCGCATGGACAAGCGGGTGCTCTCCCTGATTCTCCTGGCTCACTCGTCCGACGTTCTAGAGAATGCCTTCGCCCCTCTCCAGGATGACCAGTACGACCTGGGCATGAAGCGGGTCCACACCCTGCTGGAGCTGGAGCCCGAGAAGGAGAGCGCAAAGCCCAATGCCAATGAACTCATGTGGGCTGTGGTCGCTGCATTTACTAAATGAAAATGCCTGACTGGTTGAGACTGAAAAGATCTGGCTGTGGTCTGGGTTATTTAATTGGTTGAAGGACTTAATAAGACAGACTTCACTTAAATGAGACAATCTATTCTGGTTGAGGAGCCTGTTTATACATCTATTCTGGATGACTTTTTTTTTTTGGTGGTAGTCCATATTAACAAAGTGCAGTCTGAGTGGTGGTGGGCTTCACCAAGTAACTGTTGATTGGATGGAATGGTGTCTGGATGGAAAGCGACGACAGGCTGCTTTCACATGAGTGAGGTAAGTGATCTGCCACCTCGGACTATGGATCTGTTTAAAAACCATCAACACTACGAGTGGACGAGGCTCTGCTTGCATAGAATGGCACCAGAGAGCAGAGCAGGTGGCAGTTGTCATGGTGAATATGAAGAAACTGACCAGGGTCAAGCGTCGCATCAAAGAAAAAAAAGAAAAGAAAAAACGTCACCTGCATTGCTTCAAGGTCTGGCCACGGTCTGCAAGCGAGTCTCTGTACGCTCCCTCATTCTAATTCACGAATTAAAAGATGGAAAATTACATGACTGTAGATACTCTTTGCACACACGGAGGCCCCATCCCCCTGCTCTCTCCAATAGTTCGTTCCCCAACGTGTTGGGGTAGTTACTGTTAGAACAGACTACCTGAATGTTTCACAGATTTTCTCATTATTTTGTCATCATGCTTTCTCTTCTACCTTCTTTCTCATCGCATCCTGAGGAAGAAAGGAAGGACAAAAACACCCGAGTTCTGTTCATTATCTGACCCTTTAGTGACTTACATGAAGAATTTCACCTTGAGTGTATTTAAGTACAAAAAAAAAAACACTTGTTTTTCTTTCCTTTTTTTTTCTTCTTTTTTTGCAAGGGTCCATTCTGTGTTTCTAGCACATGACTCGTCTTGTTGTTTTATGTAGCTAACTGATGCCTGGAGTAGCCTTTCATTTATCACCTGTTGTATTCAGTCTTTACCCCTGTAGGTTGGATTGTATTTATAGGTATTTTACAGGGTTGAGTAACATAAAAAATTATGAACCTTAGCAACTCTGACAAAAAAAAAAATTGAAAGCTCCCTGTGTAGACTGCTTCTGATTAATAACAGCTTCTGCTTTCTGAGTGTGAATTAAAACTAAAGGTGCTTTCAGAAACTAATTTCAGATTAGAATCTCTGAGTATAAGAGTTACGAGGCTGCTTACTGAAATAGGCTGGGAATATTTCTACTAGATAGGTTTGTTTCAGTTTGGTCCATGTTAGTGTCAATTCTCCCCCCCACCCCATTTTTGTTCTTGATTAAATACACTTCTTCACTGAATGCAGCTGGTTTTCCACCCATGACGATTTAAGAGTCCTGTTCAAGTGGAGTTTTTATTATCCGCCTTATGAAATTCACAGGCCTGGTTTCCCACTTTGCTGATCCACAAACTTGAGTGTGAACAGTTTTCCTTCTACGAAAGAATGGAAATTATCAGTAAAAATCTGAGGAGATGAAATGCGTAGTTTGGATGAGGTGACCCTTAAAGGCTCCATCTTGCAGTTGATGAATCAATAAGTTTTATATATCTAGTCATAAATCATACAGATTTTGTTAAAAATAAGTAAATATATAAAAAATCCTAGGGATGTTGTTTGTTCTTTAGAAGATGGAAGAGTTAGCTGGGGCCCAAACAAATCCAGAAGATGTAGTCCGTTGGAACAAAAACTTAACACCAAAAACACGATTCAGAGCAAGTCAGTTAAAACTTACTTTTCACAAATAAAATTGTGATCATAAATATAATTCAGTTCTAGTCAATGTAATCTTTGTGTAATGTGAAATTGCTTTTTGTTTGATTGCATACATTTTTCTTTCCTGTTTGGTTTTAATTTCTAAATGCAACATACCAAGGGGTATGAAGAACTGTTCCAATGCGTTTACAGCAAAGAGACCATGCATGCTATTGGTGGAGGGGCCGGGGTACTTGACGGATGTAGCTACAGAGAACAGGCTTGTATGTAATTATTAGTCTTTTTACGTGTATGATCTAATGGAATTCAATGAAAGGGATCTACTCTGCTATTCTCTATAATTCTGTATGCTTTTTTTGTATTACCACAGAAAATAAAGTAAAGATCCTTTAAGTGCCTGAATTCACACTGTTTTGGTGTTTTTTTAATTTTCATGTTTTCCATAACCATTTTGCATCCATATGTCTCATCGGGTGTTTTATTTTTTCTTCTACCAAAATGTATGATTTATTAATAGTAAAGTCTGTAGTTCTCAGTGTAGTTTTCAGTGTTTTTCCTAAAGGTAAAAATGAGTTTACCAACTACTATAACACTAGATTCAAATGTTTGAGCATAAAAATGGTTCAAAGTATGGATCTTTGATATTCAGTCACCAGATGTAAATATACTGGATAATCTTACTTTCTCATGCAAAACTACTCAAAACCCTTGAACATTAAAGTTATGTCACATTGCAAATATAACCTCTGTTTATGTTAGTTGGATTTTACTTTAACCAACACAGGTAGCACATAATAACAAAGGATACCAACATGCAGGGTTGGTATCCTGCATGTTTTTATTCTTTCCCTGGTTCATTAGCAGATTTCTGCAGAAGTTTGACATGCTGGGAGAGGATAGTTGGGCCATTTGAATCAGCTGTGTTAGAGCAGAGACACAAACTGCCAGGATCTGGACACCTATGGGTCAAAGGACCAGTGTCCTGGAACTTTATGGATGGTTCTCTGCTTCAGCACATCTGATTCCAATATTTGCTCATTAGCAGAGCTGTGTAGTGCTTGACTGCCTGCTAGTGAGGCAGTTTAACCATTTAATGTAAGATTGTAAAACATAAAGGCACACGTCTAAAAGTTGCAGGACCCTGGCCTTTGTGGACTGGAATTTGAGACCACTGGCTAAAATGCCTCAACATGCTTTATGTGCTTGGTGCCACTCACTCATGCGTTTGCATGTAATTTCCACTTGGGGGCAGTCTTGTCAATATGAAAAACAATTTGAAGAGTAGTTCTTTGTGGTGTTCTTGCTGTTGTTGGTCTTTTTCGTTTGCTCAAATGTTACCTGTACATCTAAGGTATTAATTCTCTCACCTTTTCTGCTGAGATAAAATTAGTTCTTCCCAACCTCTGTCTGCTTGTGGCAACTTTTCACCAATTATTTACCCTATCTAAAGTAATGTTTAATATTTATATATAAAACCAGAAATTTTCATGAACTGGATAAAAACATACACATTTCCCCCCCCCCTCACTTTCTAAATAACTCAAACCTATTTTAAGGTCAATTAGAATAACTAAGATTATTCCTATTTTCTAAAAGTCACGACAATGAGAGAATATGTCAGAGATTTTTTTTTATATATATCAATTCTTCAAAATCAGAACTTTAAATACATTTCCCCAATATTTGCTAGTATTGCCACAAAGTTGACTTAAGCCACTTTGTAACCACTTTGCCTGGTTGCTAAGAGTCATCATCCATTTGGAAAGCCCATTTGCGTCCGAGTTTTAGTTTCCAGGCTGATGTCTTTTGATACTGCAGCAATATTTCCTCATAATGTATTTTTCTTGGGTTGTCATCTAGTTTATGAAGTGAACCAGTTCCTTGTGTGCGTTTGGAAACTCCAATTTGCCTGTTTTGTATTTCTTTTAAAATTATTGAGTGGCCTTTCAGCCCACAGCAACATGACAAGATCTTTGGCTTTTGTTCTGGGTTTTTTGCGGATTTCTTGAGATTCCCATAATTTTTAACAAGATAGTGTGTCTGAGGTGTTCTCTTGAAAAGCATTGGTGTTCCTCCAATTAACTTAAATGTGTCAGTTTCTCATTTCCCTTTGGTATCAGTAAAGTATTTTTGAATTTGAATGAGACAGACATATTTCTATGTGAGTTCTAAATTTAAGAATCTAATCTAAAAGCAAATCCAGGTATGATATCTGAAAACAATTTTTTCCTCCCTGAAATAAAAAGAGGAAGAGCTCATGCTTTAACAAATATGAGCTTCCTTTGTCTCAGTTTCTGTAAAAATGTTGTCCAGAAGACTTAGCTAATTTTCACAATGTCATCACTTTGTTATAAAAAAAAAATACATTAGTCCCAGCAGAGTATTGAGGATGATTTATTTTTAAGAGCCAAGTATCAGTGCAAAAATAAAAATATTGCCATTAATTACAATATCCTCAGCATCAGGCATACAAAGATACATCTGTAAAGGTGTAGATAATTTAGTCAGGTTTTTCTGCTACATTTTAAAGACATAGTATTTTAAATGTACTCTGCTCAATATCTATTTAGTGCTGTCAAAGACAGAACAGGTTGTATAAAACCTGACAAAATTTTAACTTAAAAAAAAATTAAAATAAGTTCATAAATACTTAAAACGATAAATAGAACTACAACTATTGTCAAATAACAGTTGTATTCCATTTAACAAAGACAGTACAATTAACTATTATGAGAAAGAAATAGTTTCATTTGTAACCTTTTTAACAAATCCAAAACACCAACGTTTCCCATTGCTACAACTCTTAAATAAACATGCTGCACACATGATTCGGTCCATGAATGTATGTTTTTCAGTTCCAGTGTCTTCAGCAGACAACTGCCATGTAGTCGTTGTTCTTTGGTCCAGTCGGCCGCGGGCTCAACATCCTCCCGTCTGTTTTGTTTTCCCTCTTAATTTCACTCCAAAGTCCATACTGGCGAGTTCCGCCAGATGTGTCAGCAGTGGAAAGCCCTCGCAAGGATCACCACGTCGTAACCAGTAATGGGTTCTCATCCAAGGCTAGTTTGGGTTTTGTCGAATTCATGATTCCGTCTGTGTCGGTGTGACCTCTCATTTTACTTTGCTGATAGTCTCATAGTTCTTGAGCAGCATTTCCAGGAGTTTGTATCTCCAGTACAATTTATCTCCAACTTGCCGCAGCTCATGAGCGCAGAGCTCAACAGCAGCAGGAAGATCTGTGAGGCAGGAAAAAAAAGTCAAGGTTACAATTGGAAACATTAAGACTCACAGTTTAACACAAGCACATTTTTACTCAAACAGGTTTGTGTACATCCTTTTTAACTCACCGTGGTTTTCCACTTTGACTGTCATCTTAGACAAGAAGTGTTCAGATGTTCAGTTTTTCTCGATCACTGAGCTTTTAAACGCCTGTTGTGTTGCTTTGACAAGGAAGAACAGGTTGTAGCTAAACTTAGGAAGTGAAGCTTAAGTACTGGTAGTTTTGATGACGTAGCGACCAAAGGAATCCCCTGCCAAGCTCCACCCACTGGAGAACTTGTTTATGATATTGTTGTAAACTTCTCTAATCAGGAAGCCTGGCATAACATGTACTATCTTTACTCTCTATATTATACACATCTACTGGTAAGGCATGACAGTACTAGAAAACTAATGACCAAACTCACAAATTAAAAATTTTATAACTTCATGAGTTCAGAGCAGTGCGATATTGAAAGTAAACAACTACAGAGTCATATGATGCAAGATGACATCATTTCTTACTTCCGTGTTTATCATAAAGATACATTTATGTAAGTGTGCAGCTTTACCACTTAATTCAGAGGAGGATTGTTTTTGTGTTCAAATGTTACAAAACTCCAAAGTTTTGTCATTGTCATTGTATTCACTATGTAGACAGAAACCCAGAATACTGAAGCAACAGCCACACTAACAACACAATGAGCATGTGACAGACCTTCATATTAAAAGTGAAATACGTAAATCTCAATCCTCCATACAGAAGCATGAACGCATGAACATGTCACTACATGAACATATTAGCTCTGATCTCCGGAAAGTGGAAAGTACCATTGAATTTGCTTCCTTGTGCAGTCAGGTGATCGGTGGCCTGATGTTTTAGCTAAAACAATCTTACCTCACTCAAAAGCACCTCATTGCTTTATTTGGCAATTCTGTTGCACAGAGGTCCCATTGTTTATTTTCACCACATTTGACTATCTTAGTTTGAGTACATACTTTCACAGCAGGCCTCGCGGCACATGGCTGATTTTTCTGTTTTATGTGACTTATAGTTTGAGAAGATTTCAACATCTTTTGTCACTGGTTCCTGGAATCAATGATGGCCTTTTTTCCACAGAAAAATGTACTTTATCATAAAATCAACTTTGACATTAGACAAAGATAAAAAAAAAAATAATAATAATAATAAAAAAAAGCTTTTCAAATTAACCTTGAGTTGTACCAGTGTTTCCCAAAGATTTTCTTCTGGGGACCCCTATGATTACAATTCCCCCCCCCAAAAAAAAAAGAAAAAGAAAAAGAAATCAACTCGGCACACACATCGTTTAACTAGACATAAACCTATACACATATTTTGTTTTCGAACTCCACTGAAGTTTATTTCACACTTCAGGTTGCAACAAAACACACTACAAACCATCTTTACAGCAAAACACTTTTGTGTAACTGTTTTTTTTGCTCATTCATCCATACTGCTTCCTGCTCCCCCCTCCCACCCAACCCCCTGCCATGCCCACCCTCTAGGTGGACACCTCGCCCACCTAGAGGGCGCACCCCACACTTTGGGAACCACTGGGTTATACAGTGGAACAATGATCTGAAGTAAACCAGCAAATCCACCTTGGAGTAACTTGTAAACAAGACACAAGTCCAATTAAGAAGCTGTGGTATGTCATTTGTTCAAAAAACCCCTCTAATGCAGCAGATTTAAAACAGACGTAGAAGGAGAAATAGGCCAAATTTCTCCATAGGGATGCATGAGACATAATGACAGCATCAAAATGCCAGACAGCAGTTGTTGCCACCAAGGCGACAGCTGACCCTCACTTTTTTCCCCCTAAATAAATGAAACTGTAATTTGAAGACTCAAATGACCCTTGTCTAAAATTAAATTGGATTTGGTGAGCTAAAGCATTTAAGCGTGACAGAAAGTAAAAATTTAAAAAAGCTGGAACAAAATAGACAGCACTATAGAGACACCAGTAAACAGGTAAAAATCCTTAAAAACTGTTTTAACATGAACAATTTCATCATACATTTGATTTAAAAGTTATAGCAAGTAAATGAGGAAGGTGTAAAATGTCACATTCAAACTGAGGAAGTGTTTCTTCTGCCTGTCTGACTTCTTCCACGTTGTAAGTTACAAACGAAGCAAATTGGTCACATGGTTGAAGAAGGCGTGTCCACATCTCATAACAGCACTATCAAATGTTTTTGAGTTCACTGTTATCATAACGTACTGGAGGTAATGTACCTAGAGAGACAGTTTTTTCACAGTAAATGTACCATGAACTTGTTTATCAATGGATGGGTCCTGCAAAACAGCTACTGATTGCATATTCTGTAGCAAAGCATATTTAGCCGGACAGGTATTATTGTAATGCTCTCCAAAGTAATAAATTAGTTTCAAAATCAGAAACACAAAGATTGAGAAATACCTATTATATAAAAAGTCCTGAAATCTGTGTATTTCACAGGAAATATTTAAGATCAGCACTCCAGTTAATGATTCTTCTTTAATTTATTTAAGTTTAAAAAAGTACAAGTAAACAAAGATCAAAAAGATACTACATCATAGAGGTAGATGATATGAGCTTTTCTTTTTATCAATTTAACCATATTTTTTGGTATTTATTCAATCAATCAATCAATCAATCAATCAAATTGTATTTGTATAGTGCATTTCAGCAGCAAGGCATTTCGAAGTACTTTACATCATAACAAACACAAAAACACAAAGTCATGCAACATAGAATCAACAATCAAAACATGACATTAAGTCAAGTTCCATCATTAAATTTGTAATTGATTATGTTTCGAATACAATTCTAAACAGGTGGGTTTTTAGTCAAGATTTAAAGGAAGTCAGTGTTTCAGCTGTTTTACAATTTTCTGGAAGTTTGTTCCAAATTTGTGGTGCATAGATGCTGAATGCTGCTTCTTCTTGTTTGGTTCTGGTTCTGGGAATGCAAAGCAGACCAGATCCGGAAGACCTGAGAGGTCTGGAAGGTTGATACAACAGCAGCAGATCCTTAATGTATTGTGGTGCTAAGCTGTTCAGTGATTTGTAAACTAGCAACAGTATTTTAAAGTCTATTTTTTGAGCTACGGGGAGCCAGTGTAGGGACTTTAAAACTGGTGTTATGTGCTCTAGCTTCCTGGTTTTAGTAAGAATGCGAGCAGCAGCATTTTGGATCAGCTGCAGCTGTTTGATTGATTTGTTGGACAGACCTGTGAAGATGCTGTTGCAATAATCAATGCGACTAAAGATAAACGCATGGATGAGTTTCTCTAGATCTGGCTGAGACATTAGTCCTCTAATCCTGGAGATGTTCTTCAGGTGATAGAAGGCCGACTTTGTAACTGTCTTTATGTGGCTCTGAATGTTCAGGTCAGAGTCCATCACTACGCCCAGGTTTCTGGTCTGATCGCTAGTTTTTAGTTGTAATAACTGAAGCTGTGCATTGACTCTAGTTCGCTCCTCTTTAGGTCCAAAAATAATAACTTCAGTTTTGTTTCTTTTCAGCTGGAGAAAGTTTTGGCACATCCACACATTTATCTGTTCTAAACATTTATTCAGTGATTGGATGGGTTCTAAGTCACCTGGTGACATTGTAATGTAGAGCTGTGTGTCATCTGCATAGTTATGGTAGCTAATATTATTTCCTGTTATAACCTGAGCAGAGTGGGAGCATATGAATATTGAATAAGAGGGGTCCTAGGATTGAACTTTGGGGTACCCCACATGTGACCTTTGACCTCTTTGATGAGAAGTTTCCCCCTGGGGATTAATAAAGTATCTATCTATCTAAGAAATCCCTGTTCTTTAGGTAAGATTCAAACCAGTTGAGCACTGGACCGGAGAGTCCGACCCAACTTTCCAGTCGATTCAGTAATATGTCGTGGTCAACAGTGTCAAAAGCTGCACTGAGGTCCAACAGAACCAGCACTGTGGTTCTCCCACAGTCCGTATTTATATGGATATCATTGAACACTTACTAGAGCAGTCTCCTTGCTGTGGTGAGCACGAAAACCAGATTGGAAGGAGTCAAGGCAGTTGGTTATTGTTAGGAAACTATTTTATTGTTTACACACAGTTTTTTCAATAACTTTGCTGATGAATGGAAGGTATCGGCCTATAATTCTGCAGTAGTGATTTGTCCAGATTGATCTTTTTTATCAGTGGTTTCAAAGCCTGGGGGAAAACGCCTGATGAGAGCGAGGAGTTTACTATTTGGATCAGATCATTAGCAATGACAGGCAGGACCTTCTTAAAGAAATGTTTGGGTAGGACATCCAGACAGAAGGAACTTGAGCTTAATTGCCTTATAATTTCTTCTAGGGTTTTATAATTAAGTAGTTGAAATTGGGTAATTTTTCCTGTTTTGTTTTGTTTGGGTAAAGCATTGGTACTGGCTTTAGAGTGGATGTGCAGATTAATCCTCTGATTTTTTTAGTTTTCTCTTAAAAGAAACTGGAAAACTTGTTACAAGCAGCATTAGATTGAAAATCAGGTGGTAACGACAGGAGGATTTGTGAGCCTGTCAACTGTTGCAAATAAATCTCGAGCATTGTTAATGTTTTTGTTTATGACATCTGCAAAGAAAGCCTCCCTTGCATGTTTTAGTGTTGAGTGATAGTTACGTAGTCTTTCTTTATAGATGTCACAATGAACATGAAGTTGAGTTTTGCGCCATTTTCGTTCTGCCCTACGGCAGAGTTGTCTTGCAGATCTAACTGTTTGTACATTTCTCCATGGAGATTTCTGCTTACCAGACACAACCTTCACTTTAATTGGGGCAATAGAATCAATGATGTCTGAAACTTTAGACTGAAAATCATCTACCAACTTATCTATGTCATTACAGCTTAAAGGCGAGGAAGAAGAGTAGATTTGATTAAATGTTTCTGCTGTGCTTTCTGTGAAAGAACGTTTTGTGATAGTAGCTGTTTTGTCCAAGTGGGTTAAAGAATAAAGAACATTCAAAGATAACAGCGAAGTGATCCAGCAGGGTGACATCAGTTACAAAGATATTGGAAATATTCACACCCTTACTGATAATCAGTAAGGGTGTGTGTTGCTTGTTTCACATGTTGTGTTAGACCAAAATTCTCTAATATATTAGAGCTTTTTCGACCCTCAGTCTTGGGAGCTGTCAACATGAATGCTGAAATCACTGACAATTATTGAACAATCATAATCAATGCATATGAAAAATAGAAGCTCATTTAAGTCAGTAAAGAAATTTTGCACGTATGTTGGAGTTTTGTATAAAGTTAGTATCAAAGTTCGTTTGTGGCCATTAACCTCAATTCCAAGATACTAAAAAGAGGCGAAATGACCCAAAGAGATTTTACTACAATTTATGGTATTCTTAAATATTGAAGCCACACCTCCTCCTTTTTTATGTTTTCTATTCTCACTTAAAAAATTGCAGTTAGGAGGCGCTGATTCAATTAGTACGATTTGTTCATTATTGTCATTCAACCGTGTTTCTGTCAGAAACATAACATCGATATTATGCTCAGTGACAAAATCATTAATTAATAGAGCTTTAGTACAGAGAGATCTGGTATTTAAAAGAGCTAGTTTAAGAGACTTGGAGGCCAAAAGTTCTTCAGTCTGAGGTTCCTTTAGGCAGGGGATCAGTCTGAGGTTTGAATTAGGACCGCTGTATTTTGTATTTCTGTTTTTTGTAAATTTTCTTGTGGTGATCCGGACAGGTAATGTCCTGTTCTGCAGTGCCGGGGGGCCAGACACATTCTGGAGTAAGACGGGTGTAAAGATAATATCTGGACCCCGGCCTCAGACCTCAGAAACGCAGAGTGATGGATCCTCTGGGAACCAAACTTCTTTTTTCTTAGGTCAGATAAAATTTTTAAATAATTTCTATTGACTGAACAAGCAGTGAAACCCCCACACTTCCCAGTTAGGCTAGTGTTCTCAAGTGACACACTTTTTCCTGCAAATGTAACAATGGTAATTATGACCAAACAGTTTCACTTTAGCTTCATCAGACCACAGGACATATCTCCATACAAGAAGGTCTTTGTAATTGTGCAGTTGCAAACTAATGCTTTTTTCTTTCCTTCTTCCTGGCCCATGTCAGTAAACGACACACTGCGTTGTGGATGATGACACCTTCTAACAGCTTCAGCCAGCATTTTAACAAGAACTTTGACTCTTGTCCGGGGGTCAGTTTGCACATTTCAGACCAAAACATATACATCTCTGGGAGACAGAAGAACCCATCTCCTTTCTGAGCAGTATGACGATTGGACATTCCCATAATGTCTATACTTGTGTCAGTCGTTAAAATACATCTTCACTAGAAACTCTGTATCTCCTCTTAGGTCTTGTCTCAGTCATATTACAGATACAACACATATTCCAATACCCATCCGATTTATATTGAAATATTAAATAATTTCCTTCTGTTAGGATCTTGTAGTCACTGGTGACTCCAAGCTCAAGTTTCGAGAAACCTTGCAGCCTTCCAGGAAAATGCTTTCCAAAAACTTTCCTCAGGGCCTCAGGCGCCTCAAAGAATCTTTATAGTCATATAGGTACTTTTAGAAATTAGTCATACAATAAAAACTGTCCTAAAATAATTCAGCAGAATTGCTGGCAAGTAGGAACACAAACAAAGGAAGGGGGGTAGAGTAGGTTTTTTGCATTAGGCTGACATTCAGATCCTATGGTTCAGTGGAGGGTGGGGAGGGCAGGAGAATGGATATAGAGGGGTGAGGGGGCAACTGCCCTAGTTGCCCAAATCAGAAACTGACCCTGGTCGATTTTATACACGTGTCATTGCAGCGAATGAAAATTACCTGAAGAAGGCATGCCATTCCTAGGTGGTGAAACTTAAGAATACCAGTAGCTTCAGCGAAAGCGGACAGGTCCAAACGTGTCTGAACACTTCTGTAAATCTGGGATACCTTAAGCAGATATTTAGTTTACATAGCTACATTATTGAGAAGGACCAGGCTCCAGCAAACAGAAAGGGGCGTGGACGGACCACTGTACTTGAAATTATTGCCCAATGGCTTTGCTAGTGTTATTTTTATATCCCAGAAAATGTTCTTTTCTGTTCTGACTGTTCCCTTAGTGCAGTCTTTCTCAAACTGTGGTCCACGGGCGCCCCCTAGTGGTCCGTGAGGTACTGCATGTAAAGGACCATTTATTTGCAGTGACATGGTGCAGAAAATGATTTTTTGTTTCTGCTAAAGCAACTCAAGTCTGTTTGCTTTAATTGTGATTCTAAATCACAAATAGCCCTAAATGTTAATAATGCACACAACACTTGGTAGTAAAGAACATCTCCTTTTTTATTTCCATGTGTTTGACATCATTGGAAAGCTTAGACTCCACACTTTCAGAGCCTGTAAATAACTCAAAATGCCCAAGTAGACCTGTTTGTGTGGCCAGTGATATTTACCAAACAGCGCCACTCTTCTCATTAGGATGAACAAAGAAAACAACAAATAAGTGAGTTAAGAAGATAATATTTTTATTTCAGGTTGCATTATATATTAAGTTGTGTTATTGCGGGGCAATTTCAGGTTAGGAGGTCTGTGAGGGTTTGTTAAATGGGCTAACAAACCCATTCAACAAGCCCACTTTTTCCTCAGCCTGAAAAAGTTTGAGAAATATTGCCTTAGTGTGACTGTTTCCTAATCAAAGTAAAGTACTTAGAGTTAGATTTTTAGTAAAGGGATTTTTACAATGATTTTTGCTTTCTTACCTATGTTGTTATAATGAATGTATAAGACCAAATTATCCATTTATGCAGGATGGGGACGGTAAATACTGGCACCTCCCAAATCTCCATCACCAGGCAGTGCAACCTCTGCTCTCTTAGAGATATAGATACATAAGAATGGCATAATGTTTTCTACACATTCACACATGTACTCTGGGTTATTGCCTGTTTGAATTTCAACCCAGTATGACAATTCGGGGGTAAAAAAAAAAAAGATAGGGAAGGTATAAAAATATCACAAGCCTCCAAATCTCCATCGCCAAAAGATGGATGCAGTATGTGCGTTTTTAAAGAAATAGGGAATTATGTGTGACAGACATACAACTTTTCACTAAATAACATGTTCTCTGGGCTGCTGGGACTTTACTTCCTATATTACTTATTTTAGGTTGCCTCGTCGGTCATATTTCAATCCGTTTTCTCATATTTCTAGGTAAGATGTCATTCAAACACAACCCACATACCAAATGAACGGGAGAGGATTAGGGCCACCAAAAAAAAAGATTAATTCTGATTAAAGTCAAAATTCTGACTTTAAAGTCAGAATTTTTCTTTTTCTTTTTCTTTTTTTTTTTGTGGCCCTAATCCTCTTCCGTACAAATGCTTTTAATTGCAAGAGCATATTTTTTTTGGAACGACTTTAATTTGTAATTGGTATCTGCAGTCAGCAGAGGGCAGCATACTCAAACATCATTTGGGAAAGCCATGATCCACCTATCTGTCGACGTCATCGTCACTGCGCGCGCGACACAAGAGAGTTGTTCACTTGACCGACAGTGTTTGTTGCAGAGGGAATATACTCACTTGCAGCCCAGGTAACCCTTCCTCTCTGCCTCTCTGCTGCTTGCTGTTTCAGTCATGAAGAACCTTCACTTCAAAGATTTTTTCTGGGTGAGGTATTTGTATTCCGCTTCATTTTCTAATGGAGGTTAAATGTAAAAGTTTATACGCCTCATATATGTACTTTTTAATTTAAAACTTGATGCACATAGGAATAATTTAGTTAGATTTGATCTCATAATATGTATTAAGCCTTTCCATTGATTGCTTGTTTCATGTACCTGTTAGGACATTTGTACAGTACTTTAAACCTTAGCTAATAGCATGAAACAGAAAAGCTCATAAAAAAATGTGCACGATTATAATTGACCTTTGTTTCTTCTAAGATCTCTAATTAAATAAAATTTGCAGTTATTGATTCAAAAGAAGTAGAAATTGAGATTATCTTTTTTTATTTTTGCTGGATCGCACTCTAACATCTATAGGCGCAAAGCTCAAAATATAAATATACATAAAGTGGAAGTTGAAGATTTTCTAATTCCAAAAGTCTAAGCAGAACATGTTACAGTTAAAATAGTGTGTTCAGAGAACATGTAAGAAGGTGTTTTTAATGAAGAAAATAAGACAATTGGTTTTTTTTTGGGTTTTTTTCTTTCAGTGTCCAGATCTGACTTCCACTGCTGGCTATGATGCCATCATTCAGTATCTCAATGACGGAAAAAGAACATGCAAAGAGGTGGAGGACTTCATGAAAGCTAGGTAAGGACTTTTCTCAATACATGCTCAGGAAATTGATTCTATTCAGGTCCAAATTCCAAAAGCTAAAGCAACAGGAACTGTAGCTTTTTGTGTCATTGTGGGAAGCAATAAAGTTTATCATTTAAGATACTAAAGGTAAAGATATAGTCAGGTGTGTTACATCCTGGAACAGCAAGACTCCAAAAGGTTCTTTTCTACACTTTGCTCTAAATTGATCCCTTATAACATTTCTGGATTATTTAAGTTGTAAAGTGTGTTTGTGAAGCATCTTTCGGTGTATTTTATTGTGGAGACATGCAAAGTCATGTATTTGCATTCTAAATTCCTCCTTCCTCCTATAATAATTAATCTACGCTAACTCTATCACCCACCACACACACACACACGTTAACCCCTGTTATTTCTACCGCTAACCTGAGCTAAAGCAATGTAAATGATTGAGGAGCTTTTTATGATTTAGTGCAGCAGGACACTATTCTTGTCATTATGATACAGGAATAAACTATAGAAATAGCTAGAAAAGCAGATTGCACAATACCACAACGGAAAGTTCCTTAAATTAAAAAGGAAAGCATACTGTGGACAAAACTGCTTTACAAAATGCAAGAAGTAAGACTTTTTGTTCATGATAGTTGCTGTAAAGAGACATTACTGAGCTAAGATACCTAAAACTGTGAAAATGGAAAATAGAATTAAAAGGAATTGAGCCTTTAAGCAATGTCTGTTCCTGCAGAAATTCATTCTCGCATTTACAAAATCTTGTTGGGAGTTTCTGTACATGCTGTATGTCTCTGTTTACTAGAAAAGTAATGGACATCATTGGATTTCTTCTATTTTAGAAGAAATACCCTTTAATAAAAGGGTATTTCTTCTAAAATAGGTTACAGTAGCTGTTTCCTGCCTTGGTATCTGTGCTGTGTTTCTTCACTTGATTGATAGCTGTGTAAAGGCCTGGGCTTAGTCTTGGTGTGAACAACATAAAAAGTGAAATACCAGTAATCAGTTTTGGTTTATAAGTAGCTCAATAAACTTTAAGCCAGTCTTCGGAGCTCTTGATTTAGCTGTTTCTGCATGATACAGGTGACAAATGTCAATTTTTCTCATCTGTGTTGTCCGGTGTAACTTAAAAGAAGCAACTGTACATACTTTTCATGCATCATCTCAGCATGAATTATAACCATCTGTAATGCTTCAAAGGAACAAGTAAGCTTATGTACATTCCTTTTTGCTTATCAGTCAAGCAAGAGGCTAATATGCAAAATAGATCTACCTCTAAAAAGTCTGTTCTCCAATGAGATGCAAAGTGAACATCCAAAGTGAGCATCTTATTGGAGACGTTTGTGGTGCAGCATCTTGCAAAAATATAAACTTTTTCACATTTTGTATATTTTCACATTTGTATATATATATATATATATATATATATATATATATATATATATATATATACAAATGTGAATATATTTGTATATCCACTGTTTTTAAAAAACAGTGGAAAAATGGAAAGTGAGATTCATTTGTGTGGTTCTACTGTGTAAAAACAACATAAAATAATACATCAGGGGCGTGCCGTGGTGGCGTAGGGGTTAGCGCGACCCACATTTGGAGACCTTGAGTCCTCGACGCGGCCGTCGCGGGTTCGACCCCCGGACCCGTCGACATATACCGCATGTCTTCCCCCCTCTCCTCATCCCATTCCTGTCAGCCTACTATCAAAATAAGGGACACTAGAGCCCGCAAAAAGCCCCCTGGTGGGGAAAAAATAATAATAATACATCAGAATAAATTGGTCACAACACCCCCGGAGGTGTGGGGTAGCATCATGGTGTGGGGTTGTGTGTCTTTAGCAGGGATTGGGAAGCTGGTGAGAGCTGATGGAAAAACGGATAAAGCTTTTTTAAAGCTGAAAGAAAACCTGTTTGGTTTTGCAAGAGACTAAGACTTGGGGCAGCAGTAGTTCATTAGCAGCAGGGCAATTCAGAGGCACAAAGGAATTATTTATAACATAAGCATTTGCGTTCCTAAAATGTTCTCTAGCCACTCCAAATGAGTTTGAGCTATTTTGGAAGGATGACTGAGCAAAACATTGTAGCACCTATGTGTGAAAAGGATGTTCGAGAACAAAGTTTTAAACCTGCATGCAACATCTCAGATTTGTATGCATATAAGTGGTAAAAATCATGGATCTCTTACCTTGCACTTAAAAACTGCACAACTTTCTAACATTAAATAATGCAAGATCACTATTAAATACATTGGAAGATAACTTTTGCCATATTTTTAAATATATCTACTCTCTTAAAAGACTCTCTGTTTATTAACTGTTCTTTTCAGGGCTTCGATCGAAGAGAGGTACGCCAAAGACTTGCTTGGGTTGTCCAAGAAAGTTTGTGGACACAATGAGATGAAGTAAGCAACCTCCCAGTCCAGATGCAGTCATTTACTCGACTGACCAACTATAAATACAGCACACAAGCATTTTGCTGTTAAATGCGTAGCTATATTTCTTGCAGAACAGCCATTTGTGCCTTTACTTCCAGATTTAGGCACAGATACGTTCAGCAAAAGCACGACAGTTTCATTCAGACACACTTTTTAAATACAAAAAGGGAATTTAATGTGGTCATACCATTAAAATAAGAATAGCTGACAATACTGGCCCCTTTTCAGTTTCCTAATGATCTTTTAGTTGGTCCCTATTTAAAGTGCTATTGCTAACATGCTACTTCTTCAACAACACAAGTTCCCATTTTAGTCAGATGTCTGTTCTGGTTTTGTTCCTGTGTAAAGATGTAAGTGTTAAGAGGAAGGAAGAGGGACCGGTGAAGATGATGGTATTTCCTTTTATGACACTTGATTAGTCCTTTTTCAAAAGTTAGAGTATAGATTCCCTGTGACAAAAGAATAGGGACATTTCAATTGGAAGAAACTATATGGTAATGAATTTTTTCACTTATGTAAATTTGGAATGGTAATCTGTTTTACTTTCATATTTTAAGCACATTAAAAAGATCGCTGGACGTGTTTAAGCTACGTAAGTGCCTTCACAACAATGTTACAATGACTCTTTGAGTTCATGCTTTCCATGCTGAATGCAACTAAAAGCGTGTTTTTTTCTCCTTTAAGAGACTGAATATGTTAGTCTATCACACTTACAACTGGCGCAGAGTATGAGGGAAGAGGTCAAGAAACTGGAAGACTTCAAAGAAAAGCAGAAAGAAGCAAGGAAAAAAGTTGGTGCTCTTATCTATGCTGTGATATTTTAGGTGACCTGAGTTAATTTGTTGTATAACCTTTCTTTTCTTCTTCTTTCTTTCTTTTAGATAGAACAACAGATGGATGCTCTCCACAAGCAGAAGTCCTCACAGTTTAAGAAGACGATGGACGTGAGTTGAGATGAAAATATGTTACAGCACCGTTCAGATTTGAGTGTGTAAAACCTCTTAAAATACGTTAATCTTTTATAGCACAGTAGCAACACTGAAAATGACAGAAAACCCAACTTTTAGCTTGAGCAGATTTAGTCAGTGATCGTCCTTGTCTGTTTTTTTTTTTTTTAAATCTTTGTAAATTACTTTAGTTGTTTTGTAAAGTGTTTTATAATGCTTCTTGGAAAGAACCGAGAATTTTCATTCTTCTAACATTTTAGCTGTGTTCTCAAATTTTCAACTTTTTTCTCGAAGTCCAATTTGTAATGGGGAAAAAAAAAACACTACAACAAAATTAAAGTTCATTTTAAATCTTCCACATACCTTTAAATAGTTTTATGTAAACCAAAGTTGGAATACTCACACTTATAAAAGTGAAATCAAACATATTGCTGGTTGTCTCTTTATTTTCCACTGCTGTTGGGCAACCTATCATGTAAAATGAGAACCTGAGGCAGAGTAGGAAGCAAAATAGGACAAGCAGAATTATCAAAACAGTTTGAACTGTAGGTAAAATATCAAATTCTTTACTTCTACTTTGATGGAGGAACTTGCTCCATCAAGCAGCTTTTAGTCCGAGCATCTAATTAAACCATTTACAAAAAAAGTCATGGCTTCATGGTGAGAAACGTGCAAATTATGAAGTTAATTAGTTGAAAAAGGAGAACTACTTACACCAGAGTGATTTCCTCTGTTTTATTTATGTTTTGCTTTGATTCCTTGTGGTGATAAAAAATTCAGAATGATGACAGTTCCTAATTGCTGTGGTTTTGTGCCCAGTCCAAGAAAACATATGAGCAGAAGTGTCGCGACAAAGAAGAAGCAGATCAGAACATGAACCGAAACACTAACACCAACAACACCAAGCTTGTGGAGAAGGTACACAGAGAACCTATCATAGTGTGACATTAAAAAAAAGAAAAAAGATGAAGTACAATTGCCAGTCTGAACCTCTGAACTTCAGTAAACTTGGTGTTTGTCAGAGTAAATGATTACTCTGTCCTCTAATCCCAGTTTAGGGGTAAACTGCATTATCTATAACTTGTTATGTTTGGAAAATGTCACTATTTCTTTTTTCCATGTGGACATTCCTAATTTATAGTGAGGCTTCTGTTATTTATTTTCTAGCTCCAGTCAAAAGCCCAGCAGGCAAAACTGAACGCAGAAGAAGTAGGTAAGTTAAAAATAAAAAGCAACGCTAGAATGAACTGGCTGGATTACATTAAAGTATGGCTTTTAAGCACTAAAGGATTGGCAAGACCAATCGATGTAACTGAATATTCATAGTGATGGATCTGTTTCATTGGCAGACAGATTATACCAACAGAATGTTATAACTCTGGGAAAAATTAGAGATGACTGGCTGAAGGAGCATGTGAACGTCTGCGAGGTAAGGCTGAGAATAACAATTAATGCTCTAGACACACAATGTGCTAAATACCAGTTCTCTTTTTTAAATCCCAGATATTTGAAAAACAGTCAATAGAACGTATTAACTTCCTGAGGAACACAGTGTGGACTCACCTCAACCAGCTTTCACAGCAATGTGTCACCAGCGATGAGGTAAAGCTCCAAATCGGATTGCTGTGATTTACATCACATTAACATTGTAGTCACATATACACAGTTTTTAAACCGCCGACAAGGAACCGTTTTATCATTTTGGAAGCAATAATAGAGCTGCTTCCTTAGTCAACTGGCCTATCGAAGCACAAATGGCTTTTTTGCGGCGGTTCATGTCAGGCCGTCAAGACTTTTAATGCATTTAAGTACAAGTTCACATTACAAAATGTAAACATGCTGAATATTTAGACTCATTCTAAAATTAGCATGTCCATTTGGACATTATAGATACTTCAAAGTGCTAAAGTCAATATTTTTGAGGTTATTGTTTTGGATTTAGATCTCCTTAGGTGTGAAGATTTTTGGTGTCTGTTGTTCCAGGTAGTGAAAAAAGTGCTGACACAGTCATTTTAATCCGCTGCACTCCCACCCCACAGCAGACAGAGACATTTAACAACTACCTGCAGACCACAGCCAAGCACTTAGCGGCTTAAGAGTCAGACATCACCAGGCATCAGAAAATAAATGTTGATCTTGGCTGTAAATAGGTGTTGCTCATACAATGGCTTGCAAAAGTGTTTATAAAACTTGGAATTTTTTATCCTATCTGCGAAGTTGCAATCGCAAACTTCAGTGTGCTTTATTAGAAGCTTTTGTAATAGTTCAGCAAAAAGTAGCAGATGAAATGTAAAGTGGAAGGAAATGCTTCCAAAAATATCTAATTTGTATTAAGACTCCTTGAGTCATTGTTTTGTCGAACGCTGCCCAGCCACAGGAAACGCTGCTAGTATTTTTGGATCATGTCTCTGCTGTCTGATCATCTGGACATTGAAATGATCCTCCTGCGTGAAATAGCTCAGACTTTCTTTGTCACCCTTTGTCCAGCCTATCAGTTTACTACTTTGACCATTTTTACTCATTTATTTTATAGGTAACTGTATTTATCAGTATAAGAACTTGTATAACACAAGATTAGTTCTCCTTTTGTCCAGCCTATCAGTCTAGTAGTTTGATCATTTTTCCTCACTTGAACAGAAAACTGTATTTATCAGAGTAAAAACATGTATAACATTTTGTGTTTTATGTGTCTGTGTGCCAAGCTATATGAGGATGTGAGGAGGTCACTAGAGCAATGTGACGTCCAGGAAGATATCGAACACTTTGTAAATCTCAGACGGACCGGAGACAAACCCGCAGGTGTGACTGGAACACAAACTGATAGTAGCGTGCCATTAACAATTTACCAGGCCCGTAAACAGAGGGAAGTAGTTATTATTTGCCAGTAAGTGAACAATCTCTGTGCTTGTCTGGAACAGCTACAGTCGTGTATGAGAACTTCTACACAGGACTAAGGTCTCCAACTGGACCACCGCCTTCCCGAATGCCTCCACCAGCTGTGAGGTCATTAAGAAAATTCAAAATCTTTTTTTTTTTGTTTTTTACTCTCATTTTATGACTTGTTCTTTGCTGCTGCAAAAATATGGACCACAATTTATGTTTCAACATTAATTTGTGAATTTTACAGAAGGGGACCACTTCCTGATCCAACACAGAACAATAGAGGTGGGTTTTCTTTCACTAAAGAGTTCTCTCCTTTTTGCAGATTTTGCTATATGTTCTGAATGATATTGTCCTTTCATTGCAGATGACTCACGCCACTCTTTGGTGCAGGACGGAGATTACAGTGTGATCCAGTATTAACACATACATCTCCACCAGTTTCAGACTTACCCGTTATAGCCCATTACTTCCCCTTTTAAGGCTTCCTGTATACACACGGTCATATCAGATGGAAAATTAGTGTCATAACTATGTGTACAGATTATCTTTCACTTTAGATTTCGTCAAGTGTTGAATGTACTTATATGAAATAAAATAAGTGAAATAGGTTAGAAGTTAATATATAAAATAAATGTATCGATCATAATAAGCATTCATGATCAGTGTTTTACTTCACAGAAAATCATCTTAAAACAATAATGCAAACTTAATTGCAGTGTGAATTCTGCAGTTAGGTTGGATTATATATTTATGTTTATGTTAACGGTGCTTAGATTTTTTTGCATTAACTTAAGACTTTCCCAGATTTAAACATGCCATTTGTTTACCAGTTTTCGTTTCCTTGTTGATGTGAAAGTGACTGACCACTGTCTCGTGAGTGGCAAGATTCTCACGTTTTTAACGTAAGAAAAAAAAAGTCTCATTCTAAGTTATTTATTAACTTGAAGTTGTTACATTTTTGTGAATTGTTCAAGATAATGGAAAACAGCCCTCTTTCGAATCCAGATTTATATATATGATATACATATAAATTATATAATATATCCTTATATCTATATCTTCACCATCAATCCTTTCATCTAAAATCTCATGAAAACGAGTGAAATTACTGAAGCTGTGCCCTTTGAATTTGTCGTTCTGCTGACAAATCCGTATTTTTATTAATGTAACTGTGAAATGGAGTTGAGTTTGAGACGGTGGAAAAAGGAAATATTGTTGCTTCATCCATCTTCATTCTTACTACACTTCAGAGAATTTCATAACTTTGGAATTTTTTTCCACATTTTGCCATGACACAACCATAAACTTCAACGTTTTGTGTGGATGTCATATGTATATGATAGAGCAAAACACAATGGAGTGCATAATTGTTAAATCAAAGGAAAATTATTGTTTTTACATATTTTTGATAAAAATTACCTGAAAAGTGTGGTGTGAATATCTATTCAGTACTTGTTAACTCTGTGAGTCCAGAGCAACCAAGAAGATCATCTGACAATAAAAATAGTAACTGCATAACGTCTGAAACTTGGCAGATTACATACAGGCCTTGTAAAGAGCGAGGGGTAGCTAACCCTTCCTGTGGTAAACAACCCTAAAACATACAATCAGTGCGTCTCAGTTGAGAATCTTCACATTTGCTGTTCACATGTATTCTGACTCCCTCTACTTCTCCAAAAAAATGTAACAATCCCAGTTTGTAGTTGTGAAGATATGTCTCAGAATACTCTATGGTAACAGATGGTTCCACAAAATACGGACTTGCAGGAGCTAAATATAATGCATTCCAGACTTTTTTCTTTATTTGTAAAACAAACAAAAATACAAAAGTGTCAGCTTCCTTTAATTTTACAAATATGTGCTACTTAGTAATAGTCTGTTACATAAAATCCCAATATAGTTCACTGGCGTTTACTTGTGTCAGATTATAAAATCTGCACCCCTACTTTTCCAAGAAACTAAATCTTTCTAGACTAGACAGCAATTTTTATTGTGGCTACAAAACGTTTTTTGACTTCTGTTATTTTCTCCAAAGTGTTGCTCTGTTCCTGTATAACCAAGCAAATATGCTTTGTTTCGTTGATTTATTTATTTATTTTCCCCAAACACAGAAAACACTTCCTCCAGGCACTTCAGCAGCACAGTAACAATTTCTGATCTATCGCATGGTGTGCAGAATATTTATGCACTTTGCTCGGCACAATATAATTATTGAAAATCCACTTCACTTGATAAAGAAAGCTGTTAATTTATCCACTATTATGTTTCTGAAAGCTTTAGAAAGAGTTCAGATCTTAGAATGATGACACTACACCCTTCCACAATAAAACAAATGCCAACACTAATATATAAATCAGAGATTTTAATAAGAAAGATTCAGCATGCCAAGCTCTAAACATTATAGATCTTAGGACCCCGGAAAGAAAGAACTTATTTCTTGAACTGTTTTTACAAAAACCCACAAAACATGAGTCTTCCTCCTATGGCTAAAATTTAAAATGTTTTAAATTTTTTTTAACAGTTGATTGTAATTTCATTTTGTTTTGTTGTCAGTCATGATGCAATAAACATTATTAAAACAATAATTGAAAATAACCTTAGCTATAGCTGGGGATTACGTTTCAGTGTGTTTGTATGCATTTTATATACAGTTCTCCTCAATGTGAGTAAAATGTGTCCTCTTCAGTGACCTCCAGCTCCTGTGGCGGACTGATGTTACACAGCTTGTTCAGATTTGATCAGATCCAGAATCACCTGGATGGTTGCATCACCTACAGTGAGAAGATATTTTATTGTACGATCTGCCGTCTAAATTTATATCCTAGCTGGAGACAGGTTCATTGTACAGACAGAGGAGCAATTTGTCTTAAAAAAACCCAACACAAAATAACTATGAAAGTTATTTTTTTAAATTAAGTGATAAAATTGTAGCCAAGACAGAACGATAACTCTCAAACTGCTGATGTGCAGTGAAACACAGTTCAGGGGAGTTTTGAAGGTCCAGAGTAACTAAGTTGCAGGGGATCAAGGTTCAGGGAAGCATAATAGAAACTCTTCATGTCTATTTTTATTTTATGCTTACCTTCCAGATTCATTCTGGGATTCTCCAACTTCCTTTCAAGTAAAAAGTCCATCAGTTTCCTCAAATGTTTGAAGATCACCCCAATCCGTACCGGAGCCTTAAAAGTAGAACAACAAAATTACTAACTATTGACCATAGAAGAGCAAAAGGTCAGACTCAGACATGTAACTAACAAATGCTTTAGCAAAAGTAAAGTTGTAAACTATTAAATGCTCTTTATAAAAAGGAAAGAGCTATTTTGTCAATGTTTTTGTTCTAATTTTATAAAATCCACTTAATTGTGGCAGAATCTTAAAAATAAAACAGATTCAACTCAAGTTTTGACAAGAATTTCTTGTTAGGGTCCAAGACGATACACATGCTGGGGTGGAAGTTCTGACCTGGAAATGAATCCATCCGTCTAACGTCATGAGCTTCTCTCTGTGCTGGATGTCGATGTCGCCTCCGAATAGCAGCATGGGGAATGGAGAAATCAGGGTGGTGTCTCGCAGGTAGATCTTGGTGTATTTAACCTAAAGGGGGAACATTGATTAGCAAAAGGTGTATGGAGAGACAAGGAGCGAACAGAAAACACAACACGTCATCAGTACCTTCTCCTGGTACAGCAGCCAGCCATGCACCTGCAGGTTACGGTTAACAGAGGAAGGATGGACCTGAGCCCTGCCTTGAGGCGTCTCCACGGTGCAGGCCACCCGCTCCAGCCCGTCCACTGGGGGATTGCACAGCACCCGCGCCACGCTGTCATAGAGCCCTGCCGTCAGCGCCGCGTTCAGGATGCAGATCTGCTGCTTGGAAAGCGCGGCCGCCCGCTGCTTCGAGCGAGAGGACCAGAAGCCCACCTGCTCCATCATCTTCATCAGCTCGTGCTTCACATCCTGGATGCAAGAGGGATTGGACGTTACAGAAGGGATGTGAAGAGGTTGGTGAGAGCAAGTGAAGAGCAACCATAACGCTACCTCTATGGTGAGCAGAGCTGTTCGATTGAGGAAGTGTTTTCTACAGTAGGACATCTCCGCTCTCAATCCCTCAGTTTGTGAGCTTTTCCACCTAAAAGAAAACAGCAAATTCTATAAACACAAAAATACACATTTTGGATTACAAGCATTTTTCTTTCACCTACTTTTGTTCTAAAACACAACCAGAAAACACAGACCTAGGAAATAAAATCACTTTATGCCAAAAAACAAATGTATACAATTCGGACATTACTAATGGTGAATGGTTGACATTTGCACTATTAGGTTGTCAACCCAGAGCTGTTATTTACATTATTTGTTAACTCTTTTAATCACAGTTTGGCAACCATGATGCCTTTACTTACCATGCAACATAAACAAATTGGCGTAAAACCAGACCAACTGGTCTTACTAACCATAGATCAAGAGGCAAAAAACCCCCCCAAAAAACTGTGAAATGTAACTTTTGGGTGTATATTTTTTCAGTAGCACCAAAACTGATATCATTAATGTTTTGGAGTTCTGGTTTGGCAAAAAATATATATATATATTGGTGATCAATATATTAAAAGGTTCGTTTTAAATTTTAAAGGTTTCTATTTAGGTCTGAAACCTTATAAAAATACAAAGGTGCTCACAGAAAGAATGTACGCTTGGAGTGCAGTTTGTCATGTAGTCACAAGTTCTATATAGTAGACAAGAAGTGAAGTAATAAACCGTCAAAGAACTCTTTCCTGTGTATTTCCTAATATGCTTTTATGCAAAACTTCCTGACCTCAAGAAACCTCAAAGCTGGACTTATAAAAAAATATAAATTCATGGAAATAAGAAATCACTTCTTTACAGGAATTAATACATTTATACTTTCTAACAAAAGCACTCTTAAGTTTTCTATACGTACTTTTAAAGGCTTTCCTATGATGTTTCAAAGTTGTTTTAATTGATAGTTTTTGATGTTTTATGAAAATATTTGAACCAACAACATCAACAAATCATTAGGATCTTTAAACTGGTCCATACCCCATATATGCGTTATATATCGTCAGGTGATCAGAGTTGGCGGTGGCCAGAGCGGCTTTGGCCAGGTTAGCTTCCTCCTTTCTGTTCATCGGTGTGGAAAACGGAGACTTCTCAGTGATGGCTGCAGCGATGGTTGCCTGAAAGAAAGAAATTTTTTTAATCCTGCTGAAAAATATAATTAAAAAAATACAAAATAATATTTACAGAATCCTATGTGGACAGAAAGAATGAGGGTTCCTCCCGTTTTACTTTTTTTACACTCATACCCCTAAATAAAATCCAGATCAATCAATTTCCTTTACAAATCACCTAACTAATAAATGACATTTTATCTCAATAGCAAAAACAGTTGAATAAATGTAAAGTTTGTGGCTGTAATATGGCAAAATGAGAAAGATCAAGGATTATGAATACTTTTATATAAAAACTTCTACTTTTTAGAAGTAATCTCAAGAATGGCTAACAGGACTTACTATGGGTTCAAGGCAGCCAAGGATGGCTCCATAAATGAGCATCTTCCCGATCTTTACGTTGACTGGCAGACTTGCCAAGTGGTGTCCCAAAGGTGTGAGGATGTGGTTGTTGGGTTGACATGCGCCGATCTTCCTCAGCAGGTTCACAGCGTTGCTGACGGACTGAGGCTGAGGAGCATCCAGGGCCCGGCTCAGGAAGTCCTCCGGGGACCCATACTGACATTTCTACCATACAGGAGAAAAACACTCCTGTATGCTGTTTGTGTGACTTCTTATTTCTAAGTGACAAAGAGTGGCTTCATTACCATTATATGGAGACAAAGCTCCTCCAGCGGGACCCGCAGAATTTCTGGGATGGAGTAATCCATGAAGGCATCAAACCTGGTGAGAGCAGCACGTGTGTCACAAAAGGAAAATAGGCACGTTTTAAATGTTTAAAACTAACGAAAGGTCTGTGTATGAAAGACAGACAGATTGAGTGTTTCAGTGCGGTTTTCCTGCAAACAATGAGCCGATGAGCGAGATGCTCCAAACCTGAATTTAGGGTAAAGTCTGAAGCAAAAGCCGTTTCTGACACGTCCTGCTCTCCCCTGCCTCTGGAGGGCGCTGGCTTTGGAGACGAAGGTTTCCACCAAAGAACTCATCTGGCTGCTCTCATGGTACCTGAAGAAGCCCAAAGCAATATGTTAGTCCAGCAAATTTTCACTTATAGAGATTACTAGGCAGTGGAAAACAAACGGGAGGCAAACCTTGTTTGTTAGTTGTACAAAGTTTAATACACAGGACCGACCATGGGAGTTTTTGCTTTAGTTGTTTGCACAGCTGCTTTACAGCAAAACAGTCATATGTTTTAGAAAATGGATGGTTAAATTTACCACAATTTTTAAAAGATTTTAGATATGTACTCCTTGTACCAAGTTCTGTCAGGAGAGTTGTATGAAGATACTGTATTAAAACACACAGATTCATTAAATATACTTTATAGTTCTGTATAATTTTTGATCAACATTATTAGGAGCCATAGGTTGTGGATTCCTAGTCTAGATGACAACCAAAGTTGTCTCTCTGCAGCAGCTTAACTATTATTAGAGACACACACAAACAGAAAATATTAAAACTCTAGTTTAGACACATTTACCTCTAAAATGTGGCTGTTGAAAACTAATAAGAATTATATTAATATGACAACATATTACTGTATGTATGAATAGATTTCATTTTTGCAACCATATACTTCAGGTTTCATATTTAAGGGGATCATTACCCCACTGTTGTGATTATATTAATTTTAATATCAAAGAAATGTGTCCCTGTTTGTTATTTTTCAGTTACACATACTGAACTCCTGAGGCTGTGGTATGTAAAGGCAAAAAGATATGAATATGTGCTATATAATGATTAAACAGTACATCAATGGTGCTATAAATCACATACAAATATTTTGCTACATTTTCACCCCAAAATGTCACAGACACAGTGAACACAGACTATATGAGCTGCAAAATATAATGTAATCAACAGAGAATCAGACCCATTATGAGCTATTAAAGCGTAAAAGCCTTTGTAAGCAAGAAAGTGTAAATCATTCATTCAAGAACTCTTACTTATTTTCTTTAGTCTTCCCTGTGTCGATGACAAAAACAACATCTGGAATCGTCACCCCTGTCTCAGCAATGTTGGTGGACAGCACAATCTAAAAAAAAAAAAAAAGCAATCCAACAAAAGAAGTTGAAGACACAAAGCTACCAGTTTGTGAAACCGTCATAAACTGGTAGCTGAGTGATATGAGTGGCAATTAACAATACCTTTCTAACACCAGCAGGGGGCACTGTGAAGGCAGCAGCCTGATCCTTGGATGAAAGAGTTGAGTGGAGGGCCACAATCTTGTACCTGAAATATGGTTACAGAACAAAGGGAGCTGGTCATTTTAAGTTACTTTCACTAATTTTTGTGTTTGAAAGCAACAATTAGTGCTTAGTGGTATAGGAATACCTGTTTTTCTCCCGAAACCTCTTGTCCGAAGAGAGAACGTCGTAGAGCTGCTGAATGTGAGCCAGACCCGGGAGAAAAACGAGCACAGCTTCATCCACCTCTGCAAATTGTGGCGATTTGTCTGGCAGAGAAACACCAAAAAGTCACAGAAGGAATTTTCAACAAAATCATAAAATGCCTCAAGATGTGATGATGGTATTATACCCAAGTAGTCCAGGAGATCTACGAGCAAGTCCACGTTGATCTTATTAGGGTTCATGAACTGAAGCACCTGCCGAGTCCTGCTGCTGAAATGGTCGAGGTCTGGACCCAGATCCCAGCCGGAGGACGAATCCCTCACTATAACCTCCTGACACAAACACAAGCTCATCTAAAACCAAGTCAGCTCGTTTAGGTTTTCTCAGGTAAAGCCCAGAGAGTCAAGGTTACCTCGTGCTGCAAAGTCTTGCCACCTTTCTGTGTGACGGAGACGGACACCTCTTCTTCTTCTTCTAAAATCTTCTGGCTGTACTCGGAATCCTTTTCAAGGACGTATCCAGTCTGCTCTACTATATCTTCCAAATGATACACCTAGGAAAAAAAACAGCACCCTTATTTTCTTGGACCTTCAAGCAGTTCTTATTTTAGCTCTTAAGAAATAAGAATATATCATGTATTTTATGATTCCCGCTGCCAGTTCTGAAAAGCAGGAGACATCTTTAAGTCCTTGTATTTTCCTCAATACTAGTAACCAGCAGGATATTATTAGCAATAAACTTATTGGCACTTTTTTTTTATCAATCCATCCATCCATTTCCTTTAGTCATCATCTGTCAACAAAATGACGAGACACTTAAAAACACTTTGTTGAATTTTTTTTTAACTACGCATGTTTTTACATCCCGACTGCACTCTGCTTTATCACATACAATCCTAATAAGATGCAAGGAAGTGTGTCTTCAGTAAGAGAACAGTTTTAGTTTTCGTATGTGGGAAAACATGCTCAAACAATAAGGGTCACGTCCTATAGCACTTTAACTAGGAATCCTAAACTACTGGTTAAAAAAGTAGTAATATAACATAAATAAGAAAGCTGCTAAAGTCCCGACACTTAATAATCAAGATCACTTTAAAATGACAGCAAGAAAGTTTGACTCCTTTCAAGCAAAATATAAACAAATAATGACAGTACAAGATTTGTTCACAAATTTTAACGCAGATTCTTTATGTAACAAACCTGAATTACAACTTACTTCAACTGGGAAGGTCCTGCCTGGAATGCTGACCACAGGGCAGCGGTTGAAGTAGCTGGAAAACTTGTCACAGTCCACAGTGGCGCTCATGAGGATCAGGTGCAGGTCAGATCTCTTCATCACAACATCTTTAAGGATGATGAGCAGAAAATCCGACTGGACACTGCGCTCATGGACCTAAGAGAAAAGGAAGTGAGAGAAAAGGACGCCACAAAGCGAAGGTAGGACATAAATCTGCGTATTATGCGCTCAGAAAGGGTTTGTAAGTACCTCATCCACAATAATATGGGTCAGGGAGCTCAGGTGTCTGTCCTGCTGGAGCTTCCTGAGGAGAACTCCGGTAGTGCAGTACAAGAGGCGGGTCCAGTCCCCAGACAGGTTCTCCATCCTGATCTGGTATCCGCACAGCGACGACTGAATTCAACCAGAAACGTCATCATTGAAGCGGGTGAGAGTGCACTAGAGCCTCTTACATTGGCACACAAAACAGGAAGAAATAAACAAATACAAGCCGTGAATGAAAGACAACCTTGGAGCCTGGTCCGTCGTCGCAGCCCAGCTCCTGGCTGACTCTGCTGGCGAGGCTCACGGCTGATATCCTGCGTGGCTGAGTCACCACAATGTTGCAGGGCTGAGCAGCTTTGCCCCCCGTCAACAGCTCCTCCAACAGGAACTGAGGGATCTGGGTGCTCTTCCCGCTGCCAGTCTCGCCGGCCACCACCACCACACGGTGGCGCTGCAGAGCCTCGAGGATACGACCTCTGTGTTGAAAGACTGGGAGCTTCTCTCTCTCCGCCTTAAAAGGTTAAACACTCGGTAAACGTTGAGGAGTCATGTCACATGGAGTAAATTGAACAATGTAGAGAGGATTTACCTGCAGCTTGTGGGCGAGTGCAGACTCTTTTAGCTTTAGTAAGAGCTCTCTGGCTGATTTAAGAGACGCTGCTCCTTCCTTCTGCTTACTTTTCTCGCTCTTGTCTTCGACTCTGCCTCCTTTTTCCTCAATATCGAGACCGGCCAGATTCTCCCAGGAGTCTTCCGGCTCGTCTTCTCCTGCCCTGTTGAGCTCCTGGCCTTGGTGATATGCAGGCTGCTGGGCTTGACTCTGGTTCTGCTGTTGCTTCAGTCTGGTGAGGAGCCGGGATATGAACTGGTCTCGAGGTTTGTTGGCAGCGGTGCGGCTCGCTTCCTGCTGCTGCTGTTCGCCGTCTCTCCACTCCAGCCATACATCTCTGTAGGTTGGAGGTAGGAGCTGATGCACAGACTATGTGGGGGGGAAAAAAGCAGAGTAAAAATAAGTAATATTCTCTTTCCTACACATTTTTTTTTTCATTTGAAATAAATTCTGCATTTCTCCAGACTCAGATTTTCAGATTTAGTAGTCAACCTTAAAAAAATAAATAGGGCTGCATAATAAGAAAAAATATGCAATGTGGGATCAAGTTGGAGAATGCTGTAATGAAGATATAATGTGCTAGAAAAAATACATAACTATCTGTAGTGTTAATTATTTTCAGCTTTAGGTTTATTTCAAAGTCAAACCCTGTGATAGTGATAGAAAGTTTTCAATCGAAATACTGAAAAAATGTATATTTATTTCCATTCCAACAATGTAATTTGTTGATGGCATAATAATAAAAGTTTGTCAGCTCAAAGCCTTACAAACACTTAACACTGAGCCTGGAAGATTTTTTTTAAATCCAAAATAAAACACAACAACCAAAATCAATATATAAAATGGAAACAAACACCAGACACAACCAAAACCATGAATTAAATTGACTATTATCTCTCTGGAAGTAAAATTACACTTGACATCATGCATCATGTTGGTAATCAAACCAACATAAAAGTAGTCTGAGTGGAGCAACTAATTTTAGGAAATCATCACACAGACAACAGGACAGCAGGTGACATAAAAAATGCAACTTTTTTTTTCTACCAAGAATTTATTTTCCTTTTCTTCTATAGCTTAAAATGAAACTACAGAATCCAATTACCTGCCCTTTAACCAGGTTGTAGAGTGCCAACGTGGCAGCCAGATGCTGAGCCTGCATGCTGTCCTCAGTCAAGATGGTAGGACAAACTTCCAGGGCATCATCCGTTCTTTGGACTCGCACCCTGATAGATGTGAAAACATCACATAGATAATGTCTAAACCACAGAGCCTCATTTAACCATTAAACATCAGTAGTGATAGTCACTTCTCCACCTGGCTCTTTGTCATGGAGACATGCACGCTTTTGCTTACTTGCATCTCCAGTATCTGCCGGCAGAAACCTTGTGGAAAGCTGGCGGTGGACTTTTGGGCAGGTTTTTTCTGACCCAATCGATGAGAAACTGTTTGGGGGACTTTCCTGTCCAGCTGCGAGCTGTGTAGTCGAAGTTACGAATGTCTTTTGGCTCGTTCTTTTTCACAACTGCAAAAGAACAATGTGACATGAGGTTATCACTACATACCGCAGTTAAGATGCTTCTCTAGGTTTAGTGTGTAAATCATAAACATTTTCAAAGCGCTTGAAGGTTGTCACAAAAATGACCCAATTCAGGTCATAAGGTAAATGGAAAGCAGTAATTCAAAGTACTACAAGAGGAGTGTCTCGAAATAGCCTCACTCCAACTACGACGATAACAGGACATGTGGATATGATGTCTGTAGAGTTACAAGTGATGATATTTTGAACTTAAGGTAATCACTTTATGGTTGACCTTTTTCTGCAGGCGGGTCCTTTTCTGCTTGCTCAAACAAATTGAAGCTAAGGTCATCTTTATCATTCACCACGGGAAGTGTCTTTTTTTCCTTCTGAGGAACATCTACAACTTTTATGGCAGGATTGAACATGGGATGAGACTCCAGCTGCTTCATTTCTAGAAAAGAGAGAATAAATGGATCAAACAAATGTCAACAGTTGGATGTTTTGCTTACTTTAGCTTTCTTCATGGTTACACAGTAACTTGGTGAAAAGCTACCTGCTGGATTATCACATATACTTTCTGAGAAACAGAAACGTAGACCTTCATATGCTTATGCTTGGTAAATTAAAATGACATTCACCTTGCTGTATGACCCGAATCCTGTCCTGTGCTGTCCTCTGGCCCGTTTTGTCTCCTTTGGTCTTGGCATCAGCAGCCATTTCTTTGGCATCATACAGTTGAGCGGTGAGGATCAAATACCTGTCATTCTACCAATAACACACAATGAAACGGCATCAAAACTGGAAGCTGCTCCACAAAGTCTTTCGAAAAGAGCTTCCCCAAAATATCCTACATCTCAGTCAAAGACTGTTCAATTCAACTTACAGGGTCAAATTTTTCATCCAATTCAGGATTGCGTGTCCTCTTATCTCTTTCTTCCTCCTCCTCCTCTTCATCGTCACTGCTTTGTTCTGCGTACCTCAAAATCCAGTCCTTCATGCTCGCAGCTTCGTCCTTCTCTGAGACCTGGCAAATAGCGCAACTAAGCTCACATGCTGAGCCAGAAAACACTCATCTGGCAAGTACACAAAAATCTTTCAACGCACGGACCCTGTTGGTGTCTCTGTGGCTGTTGTTGGATGCTTCGGGATTCCTTTCAGCAGGTTTCTGCTGCGGTGGAGGCTGGAATTTAGGCCGACTCTTCTGGCTCTCCTCCTGCAGCTGCTGGCTGAAACCGTCTGGCAACTCGTCTGGCAAAACAAATGAGAAATTCACAAAGTCAGCGAAAACATTAATAACACCCTTATGAACGTTGGTGCTCTGTTACCATCTTTAAGGTTAAGGCAGAGCCAGTCCAGAGCAGAGTGGAGGTCACCCCCATACAGGACGCTGCTCTTCATCGCCTCTTCAATGTGCTCTCCTTTGAAGTTGAATTTCTCCAGAGCTGTGTACAGGTCCTTAAAGCACATACAAATACAGCAGTTAGCTTATGCAACAAAGCTAGATGAATGAAAATGGTGGCATCTTCCTACCAAAAGCTTCTTAGTTGTAAGTCTGCCAGAAATGGGCCCTTTGTCCCCATTCTCCTGTCTGAAATCATTGATCAGCTTGATGATTTTCTTCTCCAGCTCAGCTTGGATAGAAACCTTCAAAAAAAAAAAAAAAAAAAAAAAACCTTTATGAAAATTTACACACCTCATATTGGAAAGGGGGTACTTTCAACTCGTCAGCATTTTTGTCAAATTAAGTGTGCTGTAGAGGAATTTCAAAAGAATGATCAACACAAAGTAGCATATATTTGTGAAGTGGAAAGAAAAGCAGGCAGGGTTTTCAAAGTGTGTAACAAGTGCAAACAAAAAAGTGTTCACATTTCACATTTTGTATTCATTAAATTACTTATGTTTATTAGGTGATTTCCAATGACAAATGGTTGGACTGCACCCTATTTAGGGACCAGTTTCACTGAAGGTTTTGGCTCACAAAATATAAAGAAGTTCAAATACTTTTTCAGACTGTAGACATGTTACACTTACTTTAAGAATGGACTTGTCTGAGACCCCACCTGTATCCACCTGAGCTGTGTTGGCAAGACTGTAGGTCTTTGGGGCTGAGGGAAGAACAAAACAAACAACTACATGTCATTGTATGTGTTGAAGTTTTAACATCCTCTAACAGATCCTACTTAAAGTTAAAGTATTAGGTCTGATGGTTCAGAAACCTTTATGGGGTGTCACGTGAATACTGGCTGTGGCAATTATATACAAACAATCTAGCAAATAATGGCACAAACATACAGCGATTAGGATCTTCTTATTAGATAAAAACCGCCTTGCAGCCTCTATTGACAGCGTCATGCTGACAGATTCTCAGGTTTTAACAAACAGCAATCGATTCATTTTATTGCATTACCAGATCACTACCTTTAGATTTAGTCTCTTTCGCTGGTTTATTCGTTTTGCTGTTGGCTGCGTGTTTCTTCTGGTCCTCCACCGCACCGGTACCACCGACTGCAGGGGTAGAACCGGAGCTGGCCGCCGTCGCTGCTGCTGCTGCCGGGGCAACCTGAGCGGCTGATTTCTTCTTCTTTCCACCCATTAGGTCAACAACTCCTGCCTGAGTGTGGCTCCTTTACGTAAACACGGGGTTTAAAGACATCAGGGAATATCCAGATGCTGGATATTATGGAAAGAAAGTAAAAAAAAGCCGGAGTCAATACGTGTGTCTCACTCGTCTACGTTTTGCACCTCACGGCTTCCGTAGCGGAACTGTCGAAACAGCCTCATGGGAAGTTTGTCCCTTACAAACATGGCGGACCCGTTTGGAGACGGATTGTTCAGCGTGTTTGACGATGAACAACAAGGTTCTGCTGGCAGAAAGACTCCCACGAGTGCCTCTACAGAGACTGGGTATAATATTTTAAACGTATAAAGTCTTGTCTTTAATATTAGTGCTCTTTCTCGTTTACGTCGCGTGAACGTGGCGTAACCGTTGGCATGCTGGCTCTTGCATGCCAACTGCTCTAACCGGCTAATTAGCTAGCTTGTCCAGTTAAGTCACAAAACGCAATAAAGTGTGGAAATTGTTCGGATAATGCTGACGTTGTAGCTGTGCTCCGTTGTGACAAGAGTCGAACACATTTTTAGCTAAACCTGGTGAAGCGTACGCGTTTGATTTCCATGGAGATAGCTAAACTATTCTCTGCTGTATTTGGTGTCTTACAGGAAATCTGCAGGTAAAAGCGATGCCGACAGGGAGGCAGGTCCGTCTGTTCGGGTCAAGAGGGAGGCGGACAGTGACGGCGGAGAGGAGGTGGTGTTTGGGAAGAAACCTCGTCATGAAGCAGTGTCATCCAGTGACCTAAAGTAAGATGAAACAAACTACTTGTAGAGGTAAAATCGAAGATGTGTACTTAACACGTTTATGTGGTTCCTACACAGTATGTAAACACAAGGAATGTTAGTACTTTCCATGTGTTTTTTATGTAGAAAAAAGGATATAGAAATAGAATTTCAGGTTTTTGTCTGGTTGTATAAATGTTGAGTCATTGGCTTATACTTGGCTCAAAAGGGAACTAAGAAGTCTACTCAATAGAGTCCGAAAGAGTAAAGAATTTGATTTAAAAAAAATTTAATGAACAATGTGTTTTTAATGTAAAGCTTTTTAATTTAAACTTACAGCAACATTCTGCTCATCTTTGGTAAATTTGAACCTACATGAAAACTTTATTTTCTGTGGACTTGTCATTAAGTAGATCTATTTCATTCTTTTTGAATTCATGCTCTTAACACTTGAATTACGTAGGGCAAGAATTATTGCACTCCAATTTTTTGCAACGTGAATAATGCACACACTGAAATTGCTGATACTGTTTCTTAGATATGAATGTTTCTATTGTTTATTTCAGTCTCGCAGAATTTATGCCTCAAGTGAAGGTGGAGCAGGTGGAAACTGTGGAAGGATGCTCACATGAGGTTAAAAAAACCCAAAAACAGCCATTTTTAATCTTACAGTTCAGTTGTTTTAAATATTATCTGTAACCCACAGGTTGCTCTGCCAGCTGATGAGGAGTATAAACCTCTGAAACCAAGAGTGGGAAAAGCAGCTAAGGTATAACAGTTAATTTAACTTTCTGGTTTCTACATTTTATTACGCTTATAATATATGTTAAATGTGAAACTATTGAATTTTATTACATACTTTTTGCAGTAAGACATCTGATTTTTGTTAAAAGAAACTAGTTAGTTCAATTAGATGTGAATTGCTTTATGTGTTTGCAATAACAAATGTAGCATTATTTTTTTTTTCTCCTCATATGTTATACTTATCCTGCAGGAATACCCATTTGTACTGGATCCCTTCCAGCGTGAGGCTATCCTATGTATCGACAACAACCATTCTGTGCTTGTGTCTGCACACACCTCTGCAGGAAAGACTGTCTGTGCAGAGTAAGCATGCTAAATAAAAACCTTTTCTGTTTTTAAGTGCCTGAAATTCCTTTAAGCACAATTTTTCCCCCTAGCCTGTAGAGTTAGAACAGTTCTCACTTGATTTTAATGGCATTAGTTTTTTAAACCTTTTAGTGTGTTACACCACACTAACACCATAGTGTTCAAGAGGTTAGCTCTTGAACAACATTCTCTAAATGCATAATCAAACGAATAAGTAGGCTTTTTTGTTTGCACATTATTGGATCTGTGCACATGGATAAGAGATCTGTTATCTAAGTCATTAGTGATTGTGGGTTATTTCAAAATTAATTTATCTCTCCTGTAGATATGCCATCGCTCTGGCTCTTAGAGAGAAGCAGAGAGTCATCTTCACCAGTCCCATTAAAGCACTTTCTAACCAGAAGTACAGAGAGATGTATGAAGAGTTCCAGGATGTAGGATTGATGACTGGTGATGTTACCATCAACCCTACTGCCTCCTGCCTTGTCATGACAACAGAGGTGAGATGTAGATTAGTCCATCATAGAGGCATTATAATACACACTAGTCTGCTACACATCGTGCAACTGTTACAGCTGATGTATAGCAGGTATTGTTTTTCCTATAAGATTTTCTTGACATGTGTTTTCATTGTGCAGCAGGTCTGACACGAGTGTTTTCTTTTTGTCTAGATTCTAAGGAGCATGCTGTATCGGGGATCTGAGATCATGAGGGAGGTAGCCTGGGTTGTCTTTGATGAGATCCATTACATGAGAGATGCAGGTGTGTACAAAATGCAGTCAAAACACAAGCATTTTGACTGCTTGTGTTCAACAGTGAACATTAGACTTGCTGCAAAAGTCACTGAAGTTAACAGATTTAGTTTTTTCTGGTTTTTATGCTTTTAATTTTAGCTAGAGACTTGTAACAAAGCTAGCCGACATACACTTGCATAATGTAACGTCCTTACATTGTGCAAGGTTCTGTGAATGTCTAACTCAAGACTCTGTTCTGTTGAAAAGATTTCTTACTACTTTTAGCAGTGAACTTTAACCTCTAGAACTAAGTGTTCCAATGAGACTGGAGCTAACATGGAAAATAATTAAGAACTGAGCTAAAACAGTAAAATCCTTAAATTATAAATTTTGTCAGATTAAGTTACTTTTTATATAAATTGCTATATTTTTTAAGAAAATATTGTAGTCCTTATCACTATTTTAAGTAGTTTAAAAATACTGCCTCCCTGAGGCACATCTTTTCAGAAAAATATGGAGCTACCTTTGGTACAAATGTTCAAAATTTATATTACTGATGATTTTAGGGGGCTGTGTTGAGAAAGTTATTCTTCTCTCTTTTCCTTTGAGCATGTTCTGCATTTACAGTTGTGTATTCAAAGATTAACCCAACCCTTTACAATAGCCAATGGCTAGCAACCGTTAGCTTTTTCTAACAACCATGTTACCATGGCTTCTCTTGATTTTGTAATCATTGATAAATACCTAATCTTAATTTCTGTCGGGTTAGAAATGAACAGAGTTCTAAAAATGGCAGAGCAGTGGTCAAGTGATTTAGTTCATCTCTGTTGTAAATTTGTGAAATAAATAACTTTGACTAACTTTGAGTCTGTGATAAAAATGCTAATTTTCTAGTTTCCGAATACAGCAGGATTTCAAATTAAGGTTGAATCAAGATTAAAAAAAGATAAAATAGGACGATTCACGTCCGAATGAATGTTTTTTTTTGTGGTGTTTATTGTCATTACTAAGCGTTCCTTTGTTCATTTCAGAGCGTGGTGTGGTTTGGGAGGAAACCATCATCCTTCTTCCTGATAATGTTCATTATGTATTCCTGTCTGCTACCATCCCGAATGCCAAACAGTTTGCTGAGTGGATCTGTCATTTACACAAGCAGGTGGGCTGTATTTCTGGTTTGCCACTAGCAGTTATTTTAAGAAGATTGCTCAATTTGTGGTTAAAACATAGTTTACACAATACGGTAAAATTTTTCAAAAAATTTATGTTATGCAGAAACACACGTATGGATTTTTTTCAGATTCATAAACATTTTGGGGCTTCATAATGGCAGTCTAGAATTGAAGTACTGGAAAAAGAATTAGCCTCTGTCAACAATAGAGACTGTAACTTTAATTTAAAAGATAAAGACAATTTTAAAAATGATTTACACAAAAAATATTGTAGTTAGGGATTTTTCTTTTTGTCTCTTTTAAAATAAAAGTGTTTTTCTTTTCCTGTAGCCTTGCCATGTGGTTTACACAGACTACCGGCCCACTCCACTGCAACATTATATTTTTCCAGCAGGGGGCGATGGACTCCACTTAGTGGTTGATGAGAACGTAAGTACACCCTAATCTGCTATTATAGATGGTTTCACTAACTCAACAAACACAGTCGAACTCCCTTTGCACACTTTTATCTGGAGCTCAGACATTTTTTATATTTTCTTTGAAGAAAGATAAAAGTGTGGAAAGATTTTGTCCACACTTTTTATAAAAGTCACATAAAACAAGTCAAAGTTATCATACATGATTCAAATAGTGTATGCTTGTGTACCTTTCCTCAGGGGGACTTCAGAGAAGATAATTTCAACACAGCCATGCAGGTTCTCAGAGATGCTGGGGAGTCCGGGGGCAGCAGTGGAGGTGGCAAGTGGGATCGAAGCCGAAAGGGAGGCACTAAGGGTATGCAGGGGAAATGTCTAAATAAGACAAAAATGGAACATTATATCAATCACTTAACCTAAAAATGTGTTTTTGTTTAATTTACTTAGGACCATCCAGTGTTTTCAAGATAGTGAAGATGATCATGGAGAGAAACTTCCAGCCGGTGATCATTTTCAGCTTCAGTAAGAAAGACTGTGAGGCCTATGCCCTGCAGGTGGCCAAGCTGGATTTTAACAATGGTATGGGCATTTGTGAAGATTTAACTTTAATTTCCACTTTTCTTATCTCTAATTTCTGTAGTAAAAATAGCATGCTGTTAATTTTGCATAATAAAACCTCAGATTAGCTTGTTGATTTAAACCAGATTAAGTACTTTTGTGCTGCATAAGTATATTTTTTGTTAATTTCATTAATAAATTATATTTGACTGCTTTTATTGATTTCATTCTTGGAATTAGTAATTTGATTATTTGCACTTATGCTGACCAAGATTTGATTAATCATTTTATCATCCCAAAAGGACAAAGTCACCTAATTTTTTTCACATTTGCTAAGGTTTCTGTTTGGTGAGCAAACTACTTTCTTAGTAATCATGACAAAAACATTTCTGTTGCTTAAAAATTTGGATAGGAGTTGAAATTGGGAAATCAAAACTTGCCACTTGGTAAACTCAGGTGAACAAAATCCCCTCACTGCAGTAATGTCATAAAAATGTTTTATTGTGCTCATACATTTAGATAAGAAAAGGAGTTTCTTCTGGAAGACAAATTCATTTTGGACAAAATGCAGTTTTAAAGTGATTTTTGGCTCCCATTCTGATGCTGATAATATTATCCGGTGAAGTAAAACATGCAATCTGAAGTTATATTATGAAACATTTTCTTTCCTCATCATGATTTGTTTCTCCTGGATTGTGACACCATTATGAATGAGGTTTGTTTTAACGCTGCGCTCCTCCATCACTGGAGGCTCTTTATTCTGGTAAAGCTGCCAGTTTTTATCAACCAAGTATAAAAAACATGGATAAACTCTGCCAAAGAAAATTCTCATTTCCACAAATTGTGTGCTCGGAATTATCCAAGAAAAGTTGACTTTTAAAAAAAAAAAATCACCAAACACAGAAGATGTGATTGGTGATTTAAAAAGTCAACTTTTCTTGGATAATTCGGAGCACATAATTTGTGGAAATGAGAATATCTTAAACACAGAAGATATGACTAAAGGATGAAAAAAAAACTTTCAGCAAAGGGAACATGTAATCAGATTTAAAAAATCAAGCTAGCTCATTATGTTTCTAAGTATTTTAAGCTAGGAATGAGCTAAACAACTGCATCTACAAGTCTATCTACTTATTACAATTTATAAACTCATGTTGGACATTTTTTTAAGCAAGTGAAGCCATATTTTGGTTCAATGTGTTTACTCAGGATTTTGTGCATTTGTGTGTGTTAATGCAAGTTAGTGACAAATGAAGGCTACAGTGACAAAAGTAATCACAGTTTTGCTGAAATGCTGCATATTTTGGCAGACTGTTAGTGGTTAACGTTTCCATGGTGGAAATTGTGAAATATATGGAGTGTATGCCAAAAGAAACTGAAAAAATCTTTTTAAAATAACTCTAAATTTTACTAGATTAAGCTGTTATTTTGTGTGCAGGTATAAGAAAATTTCAGTAACGCCTTTTTTGTTTGCTGCAGATGATGAGAAACGTCTGGTTGAAGAGGTGTTCAACAATGCAGTGGACTGTCTTTCAGATGAGGACAAGAAGCTGCCTCAGGTAAGCAGGCCACAGTTTGCATGCAACCTGTAATGTGTTTTTTCTTCTAGCGCCTCAGGTTTTTGAACTCTTAACGTTGATACCTTGTAAAACTTTAAAAAAAAAAAAACTTCACAATTTCCTCCAGTTAACCACCTTGATGGAAAAAGGCTGCATGTGTTAAAAGGCTGGTTCTCCTGTTCCTTATTAAATTTAGTCGTGTTTTTCCTTTTAGCAATGGCCAAGTCAGCCAGGCCCCACACTAATACAAGTGTTGCCTTTCCATTCTTTGCTTTCTTGGTTTTTGTCGCAATAGTGAAGTGTTGTGGTTTTTGTGGTGTGCTGCAGGTCGAGCATGTGCTGCCACTCTTAAAGAGAGGGATAGGAATCCATCATGGAGGGTTGCTGCCCATCCTGAAAGAGACTATTGAGATTCTCTTCTCTGAGGGTCTGCTCAAGGTACCTCCATCTCTGTGAAAAGATGCTTCTTCGAACATATTGAAACTAGGGATGCACGATATTGGATTATTGGTCGATATCCAATATGGCGATATACTAAAACACATTTGGCCGATAACCGTTACCAATTCCATGCCGATAATATCAACCAACCGTAATTGAAACAAGGGAAAGGATTATGTAATGTTTTGCAAAATCATTACCGTAATTTCCGGACTATAGAGCGCACCTGATTATAAGCCGCACCCAGTACATTTTTAAAGGGAAAACCATTTTGTACACACATAAGCCGCACCTTTCTATAAGCCGCATGTGCCTACATACAGACGGTACACAGAAAGAGTTTTCAAAGTTTTAATAATATACCTTAGCTTTTCTTTCCAAACAGTGCCTGT
>CAEFZX010003444.1:0-15718 GCA_903066825.1 Alfaro cultratus
CTACAACAGATCCCAGGAACAACATCAGACATCTCAGTCCAGAAATGTGCAGTCCTAGGCACAGCCAAGATACTGCAGAACCTCAAGCTCCCAGGCCTCTGGTGGAGGAGCCGAGCTCAGAGGAAGAAACCACCCGCCGTGGGTGAGAAGGGATTTATTTTTATACAGTATATATGGTCACTATCTTAGGATAGTGACAAAATTCTTTTAGGTTTGGTTGGACAAATGTATTCTCAGTTTCAGAAACAGGATTTGAGTCAAGCTCTTTCAAAACGCTTGCTTTATTATGTGTAATATCTTAAATAAAAGCACAAAAACTGTAAATGTTTCAGTTACTCTAAATGAAGGCTAACAGACTGAATCAGGTGTTGCTAACAGCTAACAACCCAAACTAGCTAAACTTTCGCTGATATTGAAACAGTTTCAGGTTTAAAACGTGTTACAGTTCCTGAAGGTTTAACAGATGAAAAACGGACGGCTGGTGACGTCATGATGGAGAGTTTATTGAATTTGTTCAGAGCAGAAAATTTTACAGCAGATAATCACATTCGTTAAGAAGCCCTTAGAGAGGCAGAGCTGGACCTGAGGAGGGAGCGACTGAGACAGTTCAGGAGAACCACCTAAAAACAAAACCACGAAGAAGAAATCCTAAAAACCTAAAGACGGAGACTGGATCAGAGTGGCATCCGGTTTCCTTCCACGCTGATCTTCACAGCGTGACCAGTCTTAGTCAGCCGCCGGATGTCTGCAAACCTACGCATCTGTTTATCGACCCGGGACAAACCCTTCTTCACCGGTCCCTGCAGGAGGAAGACAGGAAGCAACAAGCTTAGATTTCAAAATAAGAGTATCACCATAGCTCTGAATAGGGTTCCTACGCAGTTTTCAGATTTTCCCAAATTTCCAGAATTATCCCTCTGTAAATTCACCATAAACTCGACTAGGCCTAAAATTTCAATGTAAACATCGAGATGGAAAGAAAAAGAAAATAGAAAGAAAGAACAAAAAGAGAGAGAAAGACACAAAGATATACAGAAAGGCAGGAAGACAAATAAAGACAGAGAGAAAGTTAGAAAGAAAGAAAGTAATAAATAAAGGAAGACAAGAAGATGGAAAGAATGAAGACAGTGAATAAAAACAAAGAGGAAAAGAGAGAAAGAGAGAAAGACTACTGCCCCGTTTATGCGCTCTTCAGTAAAACTGTAACATTTAGTTGCGACCCAAAAGCTCGTGTTGGACTCTGACTCTAGCGATTAATAAAACCAGGTTTCAGAGTGCATCGTTTTGGGTGCATCACTGCAGGAGGTGTGAAAGCACACCTGTACTGAATGGACAGCTGCTGGGTTTGGTTTGTTCATGCAAGGGCAAAAAACCAAAACCAACAGCGGCTAGAATCGCACTGCCAGCTGCTTAATGTGTTCAATTTAACACAACCTGTTAAATTAGCATTGGTTCACTAGAGACGGGTTGCTGGTTTCTCAGGGAGATGAAAGTTAAGGGACAAAAGCACATGAGGGTTTCAATGATATGCTAAAATCACAGCGCCATCTAGTGGCCTGGCATGGTAGCTACAGCGGATTCAAGGTGTCTAAATGTGAAACTTTTCCCCAATCAGCATCTGAACATACCAGCAGCTTCCAGACAGCGGCCTCCTGGAATCAAAGACTGACTGTGTGTAGGAACCCTGTGTCTGGAGCTCTGATCGGATCAGAACCAGCAGCTTCTGTTAGTGGAATTAGCTCAGCTCTAATTGAAGAACAACCAGCAGTCAGACCAACCAGCTCTGAAGTGGCTGAAACTTCACTTCATCAACCCGATTAGTTCTACGTAGCCGCTGTGCTCCACACCATGCAGACGGACTTACTGCCCCCTGCAGGCGAGCAGCCGGAGCTACAGTGGCATCCTGTTCCCCTCTATGCTGATCTTCACGGCTCCCTGCGGCCGCCGCATTTTCCTCTGCTCGGCGAAGCGCCGCTTGTGCTTCTCCAGCAGGCTGATGGCTTTCTTATAGCCGCTCTACAGAGGACCAATCAGAGCTCAGCAGCACACCTCACCTGAGTCACATCGTAACAACCCACAGGTGAGGAGTCGTCTCCGCTCTACGAGGTTCTGTCCTTCAGTAACGGGTTTTATTTTGATGGTGTAATCTATTTTATGTAAATATCTACAAACTGCATAAGCAAACAGTTTAAACAATTAAAGAGAAGTTCCAGGTCTAATTTTTACCCTCAACTGTTTTTATTCTTTAGAGATGAACTGATTGCTTTACTCAAACAAAATTTATATTCCTCAACCAGATAAATGTACTTTAAAATATGTTTTCATGAATCATTTTGAATTAAAGTACAGACAAAAAATAAAATTAATCTTAACCCAAAATGAAAAAATATAAAAATACATAAAAAACAAAAGAAAAACAACAGAATTCTGTCTAATATAAAAATTTAATGCCAGAATCAGTCTGGTGTCTGCAGCAACAGAAACTGTAATAACTTACAATTAAAATATATTTTCCAACTTTAATATGAAATGTTCATATTTTAATTTTATATTTTTCAAAAATTTCTAACAGTATTTGAATAAAACACGGAGTTTTTGGTAATGACCATTAAATAATAGCCACTGAGAGAAAGGTTATACTTTTACTCAAATTTACCTTTTAATTTCTAAAACTTTTAATGAACATTGTTTATTCAAAGTGATGCAGAATAAATGTGTTTTAAATGGAAACTCACCCTGCTGGAATCCCCCTCCACGTTCCATTTGGGTCGGACAACGTAGTCCTTGTTGGAGGGCATGGGCACCCGAGCCCGGGCACAGAACCCGGGGTCACCGGGTCGCAGAGCTCTGCAGGTCAGAAACATCAATACGGTTCAGTCTGAGTGATTGAACCTCAATCTGTTTGTGAGATGACTAAATTCAATTATACTCAAATTAAATACACATTTATAAATTATAAAAAGTGAAAAAAATTAAAACTTCATAGTCAATTTAATCAAATGAAAAATGCATAAAATACATTTCAAAATAGAAAAGAAACATTTTATAACAAAATAAAAAACTAACTTATTAAATGAATTTAAATATAAAACAAAATTCCTTAAAATTACATGAATAAATTTAATAAAAAACAATATAAAATAGCTAAAATAATAAAATTAATTATTTTTAATAATTAATTAATAATTAATTAATTAACATCAATACTATAAGATTTTAAAATAAAGTCTTAAAAATATATGTACAAAACCCCCCTAAAATTTCACAAATAAAAATTTTAAAAACAATTTGTTAAAAAAAAAAAATTTAAACAATGTAACTAACAGAATTCCTAAAAAATATTTCCTGATGATATTTCTGATAAAAACTGCATGATAAAATAGCGATGGACTGACTTTTCCTCCCCGGTGAGCTGCTTCTCCAGGTCTCTGCGGGGCGTCTGACCTCCAGAGCTGCAGACCAACACAAACACAAGCTCTGATGTAATATTCAGATTCAAGCCGCCACACCAGGGCTTCCCCTTTAAGCTCCATGCTGTTACCAGCAGGCTTCACCTCACTGCAGGTTAGTGAAGCCATCAGAACCTGGACTCGGTTCCGATCCGATTGGCCTGCAGCAGAAACTCCGCACCATGTTTTAGTGTCACTGAGCTTCACACTCTGAGGTTTCTAACTGCTGAGAATGTTCCTGCTACAAGGCCAGAAGGTTAAGATCAGACTGAAAATAATTTCCATCCTGAGAGACAGTTCCTCTGTGCAGCAGCGCCCCCTGCTGTCTACAGCTACGCCTGTTCATCTTAATTATTACAGGCTGTAAATCCAGAGTGCCGCCTGATCGTCCGTCTCTCTCAACACAAACATTCCTTATTTTATGGCTTCTGGATCGCCTCAAGTTCTGCGGCATCACTAACATTAATCTTCAGGCTGCAGCTGCACAGAGGATCGGCAGCAGAAACACACGCAGCGCAAACATGCAGCAGCTCTGGGACTGGACCTGGTCGGTGGAGAGAAGACGTCGGGTTCCTGCGCCCTCTCCACCTTCTGAGGCTCACTGGGGGAGGAAGGAGGACGAGTAGGAGGAGAGACAGATGTGAGGAAGAAACACACACACACACACGTGTGTGCAGCTATCTTTGCGGGGACTTTCCATTGACTTCCATTCATTTCTACAGCCTAAACCTTACCCTAACCCTACCGGTTACATACCTAACCCTAACCATAACCAAAACTCAATTTACACCTGAGTCCTAAATCTGACCCCTGACCCAAAAACAGCGTTTCCCCTTGTGGGGACCAGGCTTCGGTCCCCACAAGTAGCAGTTGGTCCCCACAACGTATTAGAAACAAACACGCGCGCACATGCACACACACACACTCTCCTGTTTCCCTATGCTTGTGTGGACTTTCATTGGCTTCCATTAATTTCTGTAGCCTAACAGAGATCTGCCAAAAAATATATATATTCACATTAGAATCATAATTCTCATTTACTATGATTCAGAATTATTTAAAATGTCCCCAAAATCAGTTTTTAAAAAATAAAACGAATTCGCCATCTGTGGGCCTCCATTTTGTAACAATGCAGAAGATACTGCAACGTAGGCATGGTTGAAAGCTCCAAAACAAAGAGAAAACTACAAAAAAGAAACAGAGATTCAGCTGGAATTGTCTTTATTGTAGGAAAACATATTGACTGATTTTTTTTCTCCAAATAAAGACGAAGCTGCTCGTGAACTTCACAGTGTTCAAGGTTCACAAAATGAAGATAGAAACGAAGCTAATAATAGCCAAGGTACAGGTGCAGCATGTTGAGTGATGGCTCAGAAGTTAATGTTGACATTTAACGTCAATTAGCCGGTGTTTTACTTCGCAGGCAACATGAATAACAAATGTAAAAAAAAATTTTTTTTTACAATTATTCATAAAATAATTACAAAGATTGTCAAATAGCTAAAAACTTCTGGATGGAAAGTGCAACATCTGGAGAAAGATGTGGTACTCTGACCGTTTCGTAAAAACAAACTGAGTGAGACTTCATAATTCAATTTATTTGTTGTTTCTGTTGCTTATTTATTTTGATATCTAAAATGTCTTCCAATTCAAGTGTTAAATGGTCATCGGAATTTAAAGTTTATTGAGTTGTTCTTGCATTGTTATTCTAATGTCCTCGTAATACCTAAAAATGGTTTCAAAACATCAAAATTATTGCTTATCGCAATAAGTCCTGGGACAATTTATCATCCAACAGAATTTGTTATCGTGACTGGCCTATTCCTAACCCAAAAATTATGTTTTTACATTGTGTGAAAATGTCCTCACAAATTCACATGTCCTCACAGTTTTGGTTGTTTAAGTAGGTCCTCACACGATAGCTAAAAAAGTACAAGTACACACTCACACACACAAGAAGGATAGATTTACCTAGCTGGGTTTCCCATTAAAAACATCTGACCAGCTGAAACCAGAACCTCCTGTCGCATCATCTGACTACCTGCCAGCATCGACTACCTGCTACTGCCAGTCAGAGATCTGTGTGTGTGTGTGTGTGTGTGTGTGTGTGTGTGTGTGATGGAGACCTTGAAAAAGCCTCAAAGCGATCTGGTGTAGTCAAAGTTTGAATCTTATTTCTGTTGCTACCTGAGCCGGCGTCTCTGAGGCGTCTGCTGGTCCAGGTCCCTCTGCTGCCGCTCTTCCCTCGTCATTCCCTTGTAGTTGGACGTCAGACCGAAGATGGGCCGCGACCATTCGTCTGGAAGAAAACGGACCAGAAACATGTCAGGAACGTCTGGACTTCCTGCCGCTGGACCAGAACCAGATCAGGTCTTACTGATGAGCTTCAGCGCCAGGTCTTTGTTGGGCCGGGATTCTTTGGGATGCTTGTAGAGGAACATGACGGCCCGTCCAATCCCGCTGTGCTTCAGCGTCTCCTGGCTGACGTTGGGGAGCTGCAGGAGGACAACGGGACGTCACTGGGGTCCAGAAGACGTCCAGTCTGTCCCCAGTCCGTCCCCACTTCCAGTGCTAAATGGTCTTTGGAAATTATTTTAGTCGTCTTTGAGGGTGTATTTGCATTGTTATGTTATTTTTATGAAATGAATCAACAATGGTCTCAAACAACAATATTACCGTTTATTGCAATAAATTCTGGTACAATTAATTGTTGTGACAAACCTACTAACGAATAGTCAGAAGATATAGTTTCAAAAAAATGTATTCAATTATTGTTGAACAACCACTGATGGGAGTTTTCTCCCAACTTTTGCTGTCACCATTTTGCTGACATTTTGATAAGGATGAGCATGGAGCGCTGTAATATGCTCCATGCTCATCCTTCAGATCAGTTTGAAAGGCTAATAAACAAAATCATAAAATGAAAAACTGAAGGATATGTCTAAAATTTCAGTACGTTTTAGTTTTAGAAATGAACGATATCTCCAGTTTGTTACAGTTTTTACCATTAATTACCATTTTTATTTATTTCAGTTAACAAAAATATTTTTTCAGTTTTTGTTATTTTTAGTTAATTATAATAAAATATAATATCTCATTTCGTCCCAGTCCCTTCCAGTCCGTCCCCAGTCCCTCCCAGTAACTCCCAGTCCGTCCCCAGTCCTTCCTACCTCCTGCAGGATCCGCAGCAGCTCCTCTCTGATCCGCAGCGCCGGCAGCGATTTGTCGGGCAGAGGACTGATCCACTCCTTGATTGCCGACATCACGCCGCTGTCGATGAACGTCTCCTTCAGGTCCTGCCTGGGGAACAGAGAGGACAGTCATCAGACTGGACCGGGTCGGTTCTGGTTCTCAGGTCCCAACAGACCGGACAGAAACTCACTTCTTGAGGTGCATGACGACCTGCGGCAGCAGCGTGAGCTTCTTCAGCGCCGGCTTCTTCTGGCTGTTCAGAGTCCGGTCCTCCTGGTCAACAAACCGGAGTCAGCAGCTCGGCTTTTATTGTGAAAGGATGGCAGGCGAGGCTAAACCTGCTAGGCTTTTATTGTGAAAGACAGTTGGGACTAAACATTCTAGGCTTTTATTGTGAAAGGCTGACCTCTGCGGCCTCGTTCATCTTGGTAATCATGGCGCTCACGACGTCGTCGGCGTCGCTGATGAACGTTCCTCCGTCTCGGTGTCTCCTCTTCCGGCTGTTCATGGCTTTCCTCTTGGCTAGCATGATGTCGAAGTCAGACATGAAGCTAGTGCTAAACACACACACACACACACACACACACACACACACACACACAGGTTTAGCACCCTGCTCGGTCCACGCAGCACCGGCCACCTTATGGGGACACCTACTCCTGGCCGCTGCGGTCCACTCCTTCGTCGGAGTCGGACTCATCGGCCGCCTGCTGCTCCTGCTTCGGCTGCTTGCTATCAGCCTCCAGCTCCTCCTGGTTGAAGCCCTGCAAGAGGAAGAGGAGGATGAAGAGGGGTTGATTCCCGATCGGTTCCAGCTCCAACAGCGGTACCTTACCGTGAACTCCTCCTCTTCCTCATCTCCAGACTCTCCGAAAATGTCTGCGATCATTTTCCTGCAACACATTTAACCATAGGTCAGTTGCAGTTCCGCTTCCTTGCCAGCAGGAGTCAGTGCTCAAACTCACTCCTCTTCGTCATCCTCGCCAGAGTCGCTGTCGCTGCCGAACAGTGCCTTCTCGTCCTTCTTCACTGCCGCGGGTTTGGACCGGTCCTCTTCGTCGCTGCCGCTGTCTGACCCAAGCTCCCTCAGCTTGGCCGCCAGGCTTCGATCCGGGCCGACCGAGCCGTCGCCGCTGCCCGAGTTCTCGTCATCGTCAGAAACCGCCCGGCTCCTCTTTGTCGCTGAGACACAAGGAAGTGGACAGATGAAGCGACTGGATCAGTTCTAGAGTTCTGGGATAATGAACCGGGTCAGAACACAACATCAGACTGGCTCACCTGGTTTCTCTTCCTTCTCTTCATCTTCGTCTTCGCTGTCAGACAAGATGGCCTTCTTCCTCTTCACTGCAGAAACACATGAGGAGAACCTCAGAACCACCTGACCCAAATGGTCCAGAACCACCACAGAAACACACTGGAAGACTACTGTTGGGTTCAAGTTGTGCTAAAAGGAGTTAGACCAGCAGTGAAGCTATGCTAGCCTATGTAGCATCTGAATACTAGACATGCTAATGTTAGCGTCCATATTTCTAAAGAAGCCCAGGATGATCCAGGCTTCCTGAAATACTTTGCTCCAATCTGATGGTTGAAGAACCTGAAGAGTAAAATCTATAAATAAATCTCTAGTTTTGAGCTCATGTAGATATTTATTCAATAATTTAGCAGGAAAAAGGTTTGGAAATTAAAATGTTGCTGATTTTGTCTATATATTTTTGATTAAATAATTCCAGACCCTGATGGTGATGGACCGCAGTCATTAAACGGTTCGGACTGTCCTACTCAGTGGGACGGAGACGGAGCTGATTGGACTGAAGGACAGGAAGTCCTGTCGGTTTACAAACCAGAGACGTCTGTATGCAGCATGGTAGTGGCAGCATGATGATGTGGGATGTGATAAACCCCTCCAGATCAGTTCTGGCTCTGATGTCTCTACCTGGTTTGTCGTCCTCTTCCTCGCTGTCGTCTCTCTGTTGCTTCTTCTCCTCTTCCTCGCGCTGCTCTTCATCACTTCCTGTTGCAGCCTTCTTCCTCTGCCCTTCGTCCTCTTCATCCTCACTATCGGACTGCATCACACCCTTCCACTTCCCTCCCCCGGTCTCTTCCTCTTCCTCTCGTTTACCCTCATCTTCCTCATCAGAGTCCATTGGCGCCGCCTGGCGTCTGGCGGGCGGATCTGCGTCAGAGTCACTGTCGGAGTGTTGCCGTGGAGACGATGTTGGCACCGGTTTGTCCTCTTCGTTGTCAGAGTCGCTGCGGGCGCCATCTCCTTTGGGGGCGTCCTCCGGCTCAGAGCTGCTTCCTCGGCGCTTGGCGTGGGATGACACGTCCTCCTCCTCCTCTTCCTCATTGTCAGACGCTCCCCGTTTGACCGGAGACGACGCCTCGTCCTCCGAGCCGCTCGGCCGTCTCTTCCTCGGCGACTCCTCCTCTTCCGACACGCTTGCCCTGCATTTCGCCGGAGAGTCTTCGTCGTCGCTGTCGCCGGGCCGACGAGGCTCTGCCTCTGAGTCGCTCTTGTCTCGGCGGCCCCCGGGGGCCTCGTCCTCTGAGTCGCTGTCAGCCCGGCGCCCGTCCTCTACCTCCGAGCTGCTGGCTGCCCCACCCGTTTCCATGGCAATGGCGGCGTCTTCGTCGTTGCTGCCATCGTCCTGCAGAGAGCAGAACGTCAACGAACCGACTGACATTAAACAGCAGAAGAAGAATCAGCCAGCAGGTCAAGCTCAGCTCCTCACTGCCAGAGTGAACTACTTTCTCCTACTACTCTCCATTTACGTTTTATTATTACTGCATTTTCTGCACTTTGTTGTCATCAGATGTTGACGTTACGCATGGCTGGAATAAACAGGAAGTAGAGATGGAGGCTCGGACTCTGGTCTGACAGACCCACCAGCGTCTGGGAGCGTTCGCTTTGTCAGAACTTATTCAGCAAATGTGTTTCTATCTCCCTTTTAGCGCATTAACTCTTTATCAGAAAAGCCAAGAACCGCCTCATGTGAGGTTAAAAAAACAACAACTTTGTTTTGCAAAATGGTTGAAATTATTTTGAATTACCATTAACTTATTCTAACGCGATATTTCAAAATGTGCATTTAAAAAATGCACTGTAAACGCATCTGGTTCCCTTGTTGGGATCAACCAGGACATTAATAACTCATAACTAATCAACGGTTCTGACCTCTGACTGCCGGTCGTCGCTCCTCATCTCCTCGCCATCGGATTGAGGATGCTCATCCTGAACCGGAGTCCCGCCCCCATCGTCTGGAGACAAACAAAAGAACAAATCTTCAGCATCAAACAAACTCAGAGATTAAAACGTCACCTGTTCCAGAATCAGCAGCTCCACTCAGAGAGCCGAGGATGATGCTCGTTCATCACAACAACGATAATGAGACGTTCTGAAAAAATCTTTTCTGATTAGATGTTCAACTCTCTGAAGACTTGAAGTTTACAGACTGAAGGTTTTCTGTAGCGCTGATTAAATCTGCAGCACAAACCAACATTTTAAGAGTTCAGGAGATTTTCCTGTCCAAATGATTCATGATCAAAGGTTAAAACATTTCAGTCAACAACAACAAAGTGTCTTCAGTCAGGAACTTCTTCAGATTAGTTGTAATACAGACTGCTACAGGAGACCCTTCCTACCAACAGCAATCAGCATCAACAATAACTTCTTGAAGAACCTTGAATTAAATGAGTTACAGCAGCTTTGAACTTTCCTTCGGAATCAATACAGCATTTTTGTATTTGAATCAAACTCAGCAGTTTGCCAAGATATGTTGACAGCAGAAGAAGAGAAACGAAAGAGAAGAAGATCAGCAAGAACCAGCAGCTGAACAGATCAAAACACGATCTTAGTGACCTGAGGAGAAACAATCATGGCTGGAACCTTTCAAAGTAAGTGATGCTGTGGGCTAGAGGTCAGAGGTCAGCCAGGATGTGAACAGATCTCCCTCCAGAATCACCCAGGCTCTGCTGAGCAGCAGATTTCAGCCATGAACCGCTGATTTACAGGAAAACCTGAAAACTGACTGAGGAAGAAACACAAAACACGCAACGTTTAGATCTGAAACCGAGCTCCATCAGAACCGGAGCAGCTAATTGAACGTAGAACCGGGTCCAAACTTCAGGACCGATACTCGGGAACCGGGATGAAACCCGGAAAACCTCGAAAACGAAAAGCGTTTTATGGGCGAACTCTTAGTTTGTCAGCCGGGAAACAAAGCGCACTTACCGGACATAAATCCCTCCTCTCCTCCGTCCATCTCTCAGACGAAGACAGACTCCGGTTCCGACCTTATTGGGCGGACTGGTACCGCTTTACTGGTTTTTAGTACCACAGCTGGAGGGAAAAACCGAAAACCCAACAGAGAAGAGTAAACAAGACGCACATACACCAGAAGCTAGCTGCCGTTAGCACACCGAGAGCCAAAATGGCAGAACAACCACCCTCTGCGCATGTGTGGTGGATTACGTAATTTAGTTCTGTTGTTTTGGTGCTTCATGGTGAACTGCAAACAAGCATTAATATGTCCTACCGCCACCTATAGACCTGGAGGAAAGGCAGTGAAACCAAACAAACCCTTGATCAAATGTTTTAAATGTTTTTCCACTATATATCTATATCTATCTATCTATATATAGATAGATATAGATATATATGTCTGAGTAAAACCCTTTATTTTCAATACATTATAATTGTGTTCAGACCCAAACTCAGACTGTGATACTCAGATTCCTGCTGACTCTCTCATACTTTGGACTGTTTGTGAAACTGGAAATGTGCTCAGTTTTATTCTGATGTTCTGGTTATTGGACCGACCCTGTTGCTTCTGTGTTCAGGTCAGTTCCAAGATAATAAGTAAATTAAATAAATATAAAATTTACAATTGACAAGTTTTGAAGTGAAGGTCATATTAAGTTATTTTTGAAAAATACAAACTTAAAAGAGGGAATTTTATGATTGTGTCTAAAGGCCATTGTAGACATAAGAAATTATCCAATTTCCACCAAGAAACTCAGAAATTTTGAGATTAATCTCAGAAAATTTCTGGAAAGGTTTCAAGTTTCAAAAGTCGACTTTTGAAACTCAGAAAATTGTATGTTTTTTTACAAGAACATTTTGGGAATTAATCTCAAAATTTCTGAATTTTTTTATAGCAAATTTTTTGACTTTTCAAGCTCAGCATTTTCAGTTTTTTTTACAATATTTTTTTGTTTTTTTATGGAAATTTACTGTGTGGTTTCCATCTAGGTTGGCGGTAATTTGCCGTCGTAGAATTTTTGTTAATACAAAGTTTAGTTATTAATTTGATTTCACAGTATGAGGTTTTTAGTGTTTATCTCCAGTCCGGTAGGTGGCGGTAAGGCGCCGTCACAGTTGCAATGCACCGCCGTAAGACGAAGCAAGAGGAAGAAGAGCACAACATAGTGACGTATTATCTAGTCGCCGCAGCCGCTCCACGTGCGTTCAGTGGGATTCTGGTTCTGTTCGGGTTCCGGCTGGTGTCAGGCCGCTGTGATGGAGGAGCGCAGCAGACTGTGTTCCGTGTGGCTCGGGTCCGAGACAGGGATCCTGAAGGGGGTCAGTCTGGACCGGAAGCAGGCCTTTAACTTCTCCAACACGCGCGCGCTGAGCCGCGACCAGGAGGTGCGCGCGCTGTGCTGGGCCGACCCGGCGGAGAGCGAGCTGCTGCTGGGCTGCGCGGACGGAACCGTCCGGACCTTCAGCACCGAGAAGGGCGTCTTCACCGAGTCCCGGAGCTGCGGAGACCCGCAGGAGGGCTGCTTCAGCGGGCTGGCCTCGCTGCGGGGCTCCGCCGTCATCACCTGCGCGGAATGCGGGAAGCTGCGGGTGTGGCGGGAGGACGGCAGTGGGCCGGTGGCCGAACTGGACGCGGGCAGCAGCGTGTGCCGGATGCGGCAGAGCCCGGTGGACCCGAACCGGGTGGCGACGGGCGGGAAGGAGAACGGGCTGAAGATCTGGGACCTGGAGCGGGCTGAGAAGCCGCTGTTCACCGCGAAGAACCTGCGGGACGACTGGCTGGATCTACGGAGGCCGCACTGGGTCAGAGACATCGGCTTCATCCCGGACTCCGACAAGGTGGTCACCTGCACGGGCTACCATCAGGTAACTACTTCCGGTTGTCTCACCCGTCTTAGGTTACATCAGGTTTTACACCTGTAAAGCAGGCTGCTCAGTCTGCTGGTGACGTCCGCATGACGTCACTCGTCAACGTAAACAAAGGCGTGGAGCAGCTGGAGGCTTTATGAACCTTTAATTCTTTACTCATTAAACTGTTAGAACAACAGGTGATTATAACTACTGACATTAAAATAATACATTTCTACAAAAATCTGAGATTAAACTGATTATAAAATTTGTTACACCAGTTTAAGGTCCAGCTGAGTTCGGGATGTTCTGATCCACATTTTGGACCCGTCCAGAACTTTCTACAGTGATCATTTCATGATTAAGATGGAAAATTGGAACCAGGTTAAGAATTAAGTTTTAAAATGAGCAGAATAAAGATCGTCTTCATAAAACAGGAATAAAGCTGTAATAACACAAGAGAGTCTGAAAAATAACTTTGTAGCAATCTGAGAAAAAAAATGATAGTACAAAAATAAACTTGGTAATAACACAAGAATAATTTCATAATAATACCAGAATAAAGTCAAAACAATACAAAGAAAATACAAGAGTAAAGTTGTAATTTTCCAAAAAGAGGAATAATTAAAACGAGGATTATTGAGCACAAAGTTCTAGTTTAGTATGAGTGAAATAATATTTAATGTTTTGTCCTCAGGTTGGATCCTGAAAACATCCAACAAAAAACAACCAAAGTCCTTCATTTAGTTTCCTGTTTTCTTTTGTGGCTCCAGTATCAAAGGTTCAAATGGGCCAGTTGGTGAACTGGGCTGAACTGGGTCAAAGGTCATGGAGGCAGCTGCAGTTACCGCGTGGCTCCACGCGGGGGCGCCACAGCAGCTGGAAGAGAAACTGAGCATTTATTCTACTGTTAATATCAGGTTTCGCTCTAAATGCATAAATATTAACATCTTCCTCTGATATAAAACTGAAGATAAAACAAACACTGAACTCAGATTTAATGAAATACAGTTAATAATCTTGTTACACATTTGGATTGCTTTAAAACCAAATATGTTTATTCTCTTTATTGCTAAAACATTTATCTTCTAATGCCAGAAAACCTTTTATTTTCCTTTCAGAGTGAATCTTAAACTCTTGCATTATTTACGTTCATCACCTTTGTTCCTTCGTCTTTTATTTCCTCAATTTGCTCATTTATTATTCAGATGTTAAAATAGATATGCATGTAAAATATTAAATTATCTTTACTACCACTTTTATATGCATATTCCATTTATTAAAAATGTGTTATCTAAATTGAATACATTTGGAGGTATAAGCTGTCTTAGTTTGACTTTTTGATATTTTGTCGTTATGATAAATTAATAACGGTGTGTATCGCGATAGACATGCATCAATAGATGGAATATTCCATCATTTTTATAAACTCTAGAACAGCACAGCATTCTGGGAGATGTAGGCATGAAGAGAGAGACGGTTTCTGAGCTGAGTATCGTCTGCACTGAGTTTTCCGTTCGTCATTAGAGGGAATTCATCAGAGTTCGTCCAACTGCTGGAGGAATATCCAACGATTAGGAGAAAAAAGATCGAATGTTTAGAAAACTCATTGAGAGGAAAGGTTCTGTCCTGAGCTGGACGTTCTTACAGAAACTGTTGCTATAATCCCAGAAAACTTTGACGCTTGAGCCGGTTACCCAGAAACAGCAGCAATAAAAAGAAACAAAGCAAATGATCACAGGAGATGCAGCCTGGCGAGGCGGCGGAGAAAAGTAAGAAAAACAATAGTTGAGGCGGAAAAAGAGAGAAAAGCAGGCTAAACAAACTAAAAACGAATCAATAATTATTGATATTGACTGATTCGAGACGAGTTTTTCAGCCATTTTGTCCAGCAAAATGTCTGAAATTAAAGGCTAAACACTTTTTAAATGTTGTATTTATGACTGAACCTTCAGGATTGATTCATTCTCCTTCATTTCTGATTTATTGTTCATGATGTTTGTGTTGTCAGTAAATGTTATTAAAGTAAAAACAAACCTCCAGAAGTGTGAGGGTTCCAGCAGCGGTGCTGTTGGGTCGGAACAGGAAGTGATGTCAGCTGACGCGTACTGTCATTCTCAGGTTCACGTGTTTGACCCGGCGACCCCCCAGCGGCGGCCCGTCCTGGAGGCGCAGTTTGGCGAGTATCCGCTGACAGCGCTGGCGCTGCCGGCCGGCGGCGGCGCTGTGGTGGTGGGCAACACACAGGGCGACGTGGCGGTGCTGGACCTCAGGAAGGGGCTGGTCCGCGGGCGCCTGAAGGGCGCGGCGGGCGGCGTGCGCGCCCTGCATTGCCACGCCTCCCAGCCACTGGTGGCGTCCTGCGGCCTGGACCGCTTCCTGCGGGTCCACAGCCTGGAGGACCGGCAGCCGCTGCATCGCGTGTACCTCAAGTCCCGGCTCACCTGCCTCCTGCTGGCCAGCCGGGAACTGCAGGCTGGCCTGGGGGGCGGGGCCGAGGAGGGGGCGGAGCCTGAAGTCAAGGAGGAGGAGGACGAGGTGTGGGACAGGATGGAGCGGGTGGAGGAGGAGGAAGAGGCAACCAAGAGGAAACCAGCAGCAGGAGAGGAGGAGGTGAAGAAAAAGAAGAAGAAAGGAGGAGACTGAGAGGCGTTCAGGGTGTGGGGAGAGCGTGAGAAATCTCAGACTCAATGTGGACATTTCACCACCTGAACGCCTCGTCGGTTCTGTTCTGACTGGGTTCTTCCTCTGCTGTCGGGTCAGATTCTGTAACTAATTTAATAAATTTACCTTTTTATAACTGAAACTAAAATTGTGTTTCTCTTTAATCTGGTGAATAAAAAAGTTCTGGTTTCAGATCGGTTGCATCCTCAAAGTTTTCTGTTGCTTTGTGTTAGGATAATTTACCTAGACAACACATAAACAAGGAAGAAAAGCACAGAGTCAGGATTAAAGTTTACTCGCGAGG
>CAEFZX010003446.1:0-28500 GCA_903066825.1 Alfaro cultratus
CACATATACCCATAGTATTAATTTAATAGGAATATTAATAACCCCTAAACAACCCCCCTTTTTTTCTCTCTCTCTCCATCTCTCCCCCTCTCTCTCTCACACACAAACAACCAATTAACATCCAATTTAATAAAAAAATTTTTTTTTGGAAAAAATCTTAATCCAACCATTCTCTTCTCCCCCTCATTCTACCACCCCCCTTTTTTCCCTCATTTATTGAATGCAGTACATAACAAAACACTTAGTGGAATCTGTTTATCAGATTTCAATATTTTATACAGCACATACAAATCAAGAGGTTTGCCATCTGGCAACCGTGCTACACATACACTTCCTCAAGATAGTGCTCAGTCACTCAAGATAGCTGTATGATCTCGAGCGAGAGTGCAATTCCCTGGATGGACCAGATACAACAACAGCCGGCGATGGTGAGTTTGGTCCATTTAAGAGTGAACCACTGAAACCTACCCTAACCCTACCCTAACCCTAACCCTTACCACGTTTAGCAGGGTTGACTGAAACCCGTGTTCAAGATCCATGTCCCTAAACGGAACCACCAAGGCGTTGTCAATGAACAACATGTGCAATGCCGGCAAACAGAAAGTCTCATAGACTTCAATCTCCCATGGTATGTCACTCTCAAATCTTTGGACTTGTTCGATACGAAGGCAAAGCGGAATGGAAAGTTTATCTTTGAGGTCCTCCATGTGGCCAATATATTGCCATGCCCTGGAGGTAAGTGCCCGCTGAAATTGGGGATGGGAGAGAGAGCAGGCGGCCAATGTACCACTTACTGGATGCCTGTGTGGCATTTGTATGTGGACGTGTGGTGAGTCCACATACGACTGTACAAAGGTGAGCTTGCCCTCACCATTAAACACATTGACAAGTGTGTCATGGAGGCTGAGCTCTTGCTGATCCAGATTGCTCTGGTAATTGGTGGCCTCGTGAATCCCCAAGACGGAGTAAAGGGATCCACGAGGACCTACCAAGTCCTGAAGAGCAAACCTGGAAAAGAGCAGGTGGATGCCTGGGTCATGGGACGATATGGTGCAAGCTGTGTGGATGGACAGACTTGCAACACCCAAGGGGGATACCAGGTCTGATACCTGCAAAGGCTCCTGATCCTTCTGACCAAACGCCGTCAAGTAGAGACCCGGCTTGAGGAGGTGGCTCTCCCCAATGTTCTTGATAGCCCTGTCAAGAAGGGCGAGGATATAAAAGAGGTCTCGCTTAAGAACATGATACCGACTGGTGTTCGTCGATATCTGCTTCAAAAGTGTCGGCCTGCTTTTATCAACACCCTTTGCCCCCTGAAGAAGCTTCTGAAATTCGTACACTATGCAGTTGTACATTTCCCAGGCAATAAGTCCATAGTAGCTCTTCTTCGTGAGACGTGTGTCCGGATCACTTAAGGAGACAGGAGTGAATATGATGGAAAGATGGCAACCCCCATCAACATACGCAATCGTGTGCCCACAACAATGTCGCAATGCACTTAATCCAAGTGGAGTACACTGCGTGAGGTCCACATGCTTTTTCAGGTAGTGATAACTATCTTTAAGCATGGAGACCTGAAGACGGGGAAGAAATAAATAGTGGAAGGGAGCTATAAGTGCCGTGGCGCGTTTTAGCTCCACCACGAGGCCGTCTATGTCGAACCAGAACAATAGGTCCCTTTCAGGTTCGCTGACGTAGGTAGAATGGAAACCCATTCTAATGTCAGCTCCAAGAAATTGAGACAGCGTAGGATGCTGTGAAACAGCATCATTGAGTGTCTGTGAATTGAGGAAGCCAACCTCAGCAATATCAGACTCTTCCATGATGTTCACTCTTCTGCTGTTAAATGGAAAATGACAAGCGAAAACTGAATGTGCAATGAAAAAGGTAAGTGAATAAATGTCTAATGTAGTGTTGTTAGTGAATATGTGTAATGTTGTTTGCTTGGCTGCTGAATGTTAAATGAAAGAGGTAAGTAAATGTATGTGTAAGATGTCTGTTTGTGTGCTGAATGTAAAATGAAAGGCGTAAGTAAATGTAATAGCTCTGCACAGGTTGGCTGCTGGATGGCTAATGATAAAAAGATACAATGTATGTAGAATTAATTAAAGAGTGCAAATGTAATTACACAATGTACAATTACACAGAATAATGTTAAATCTTTAAACCTTATTCGCCCTTTCTGTGTTAATGTGTAAATAATAATTTTGTAATTACCCGAGTCTACATGTCCCACAGATGTCCCCTATGTGTCCAACATGTCCAAAATGTCCCCGTGTCCAAAAATGTCCCCTAACCCAAAATTCGTTACTTATGCCAAACCTGAACCCTGGGTCCAAAATGTCCAACATGTCTCCCATGTCCAAAATGTCCAACATGTCCAAAAATGTCCCCTAACCCAAAATTCGTTACTTATGCTAAACCTGAACCCTGGGTCCAAAATGTCCAACATATTTCTCATGTCCAAAATGTCCTACATGTCAAAAAATGTCCAAAAATGTCCAACATGTCAAAAAATGTCCCCTTACAAAAAAAATCGTTACTTATGCTAAACCTGAACCCTGGGTCCAAAATATACATGTCCCCCATGTCCAAAAATGTCCCCTTACCCAAGATTCTTCACTTACCCTAACCTTGAACACTGGGTCCAAAATGTCCCCCATGTCGAAAATGTAACTAATTTTCAATTAACACAGGACCACTTTAGAACGACTCAGGGGGCTCCAAAACGCACTCTGGTAAGGGTCCCATATGGTTACCCATCAGCAACACCTAGAGCAATTTTTCGGATTTTCGCAACTCCGACAACTACCACAAGTAGGGTGTCTACGGACTCAGGGCTTCCCCCTGAGCACGCAGAACCGACTCCCAGCTCGATACGACCTTCCTGGAAAAACTTAGAAAATGCATGGGGGTCTATGGCAGCTATAGGAAGGGGAGGGGCTACGACCACCAAACTCACAGTGTATGTGGGGGGGGGGGGGCAGGGGGAGTATACACACCGAGTTTGGTGAGGATGGGACTTATGGTTCTTGAGTTATTGAGCGTGGGAAATTTTCAAAATGAATGGGAGTCTATGGCAGCTATGTCAAGGGAATGACCCACACCCACCAAACTTACAGGGTATGTAGACACCCTCCATGTCCCTCTCTGTGCCAAGTTTCAGTCCCCTACCTCTTTTACTTTTTCAGTTATTGAGCGTGGGAAATCGGATTTTCTGGCTTCCATCCCTTATCCCTAACCTAACCTAACCCTATCCCCAATACCCCTTCCAGGTGCTCCAGTTGGATTTTTGTAGTCTTAATTAGTTAGTCGGGTTAGGAATGGTAGGAGGAGACGACATGCAGCAAACAGAGCAGGAATCTCGCCTTTATATTTTCCCCAACTGCAGTAAATATTTCATTGCTTTGACCTTTATTTATACCTGAACATTTCTTGAGACTTAAGGTCTCAAGAGTGAGCTATTTCAAACAGACAACAGTAAAGCAACCCGCAGTCGTGAGCTGTGAGGCTTCCTGCTATAATCTGGCTCTAATGGAGGGACAGTACTGGACCAGCTGTGCACCAGTGAACCCAGCAGAAGAAATAACCCTGGAAGGTGGACATTTCTATTATTTAGACTCGGTTGATAAATGTGTAGTTTTTGTTAAACCAGGTGTTTCCATGTCGTCTGTTTTGTGTGATTTTGTTGGGTTCATCCATTTCATGCTGATCCTGGCTCTTTGTGTTTTCAGTTCTTTATAATAGCTGGTACTCTTACTGCCATACAGAAACATGGGTGATATTTTTATATCATTCTGTCCATCAGTCTATAAATCATTGCTTTTAATGTACAGAAAGAGAACAGAAGAACAAAGCTGCTTTTATATCAAAAGTCAAGTTCAAAGCAACATGGAGCCATTTATTAACTTCAAGCCTAACGGTGACAGCATAGACATAAAAATCAAGGTATTATTTGTGTTTTTATGTTTCATTGTTTTATATACAGTATATGTCGTCAACATCATGTTGCGTAATTTTAAGTCATTATTATTTCACTTTCTACTAGTTTTTAGATGAACTGCTTAAAAAGCCCATCTAAGGACAAGTGCTGCGAATTCTAGCTTTTGCTGTTAGCGCTATGATGCAAACATTGGACTGCTTGTTCTGTTCAGTTTGTCTATGTCGATGTGTGTCTGTCCCTATCAAACAAACTTAAATTAAAATAAAAGTGATAAATTCCCTATTAATATTACGGTTTGTGAAACACATTTCTTCTTAGTATCTGGTCTGGCATCTCAAATTTGCAGCATTTTACCAATATTATCTTACTTTTGATATATTGTCTAAGATCTATGGCCGTATGGTTAGGGGAAAATGTTGAAGTGCTTGTACGGCGTCCCAATGCTGACCCACTTTGAAGCTCCGCTGGTTTCTGGGATTATGCACGCGATCCAATCCAACCCGTATCCAGGCTTCATCTGAAGAACCGTCTCAGAAACGTGGTGCTAACCGTTCTGTCTCGCTCTCTGTTTGCTGGCTGTCAGGAGGAAGAGTAAGCAGGCTCTCAGGGATTACAAGAAGGTCCAGATCCAGCTGGAGAACCTGGAGACCAGCGTCAGGGACCGATGCAAGAAGGAGTTCACAGGTAACGTTCAAAACTAAGAACTTCATTTACAAACACATCAACAAACAACATGTTGCTACGATGGAGTTTTTGGAGTTCAGCAAAGATCAGATACATTTTCTGGGCCTAATGCTTAAACAAGGATAATCTTCTAATTCCTTGTTTCTGTATAAGAATGAAAACATGAGTGTTTAAAAAATATGATAAGCTGATGATTGAGCCGACCTCCACCTTTCTGCCTCCACCCAGACCTGATGACAGAGATGATGGATATGTCCAGTGACCTGGTGGGCTCAGGTATCCCTTTCCTCGACTACCGCATGTATGCAGAGCGCATTTTCTTCCCCGGCCACCGGGAGTCGCCCTTGAGGCGAGGCCTGGACATGCAGGAGTGTCGGCGGCAGACGGTGGAGCAGGGCCTGGTCCAGCTGTCCAACCTGCTCAACAGCAAACTCTTCCTCACCAAGGTACTCATTCTCACTGTTAGCATCCCTGCTAAAAACCATGGCCAGGTCCCAACGCCGGTTCCCAACGCCGGGTCCCAACGCCGGGTCCCAGCTCCGGGTCCCAACGCCGGTTCCCAACGCCGGTGTTGGGAATTGGAATTCTGGAAGCCAAACATATTGTACTAACCTCACAAGGTGGCATCAAAATTGTTGGGAATCTGAACTCGTGTCGATATGTGACTCATGTAATTATTAATAACGTAAAAAAATCTTTAGTCGGAGCATAAGCCAAACTCAGTCTCTCGTGAAAGAATGAATTCAGGCCACCAGCAGAAGAAACTCTTCACACAACAAGGAATGATGTCTAATCAAATCTGAGTATTTATTAAACTATCCCAGCTTTACAGCTGAATTGTTCCATGAATAACCTCTTTCTTTAACTACATCTCACCTTTGGTTCCCTTCAGTTTATTCATACTCTGGAGAGCCAGCGGACCTTCTCCCCCAGAGACCGAGCCTACGTGGCCTCGCTGCTCACCGTGGCTCTTCATGGCAAGCTGGAGTATTTCACAGACATCCTGAAAACTCTGCTGAACGACCTGGTGGAGCAGTATGTGGCCAAGAACCCCAAACTCATGCTGCGAAGGCAAGAAGGGAGGAGAGGGGGGGAAACCTCTTAGCACACAGAGCCTTTAAAGCAGTTCTGAGATCTTGGCCGTGTGTGTCTGCAGGACAGAGACGGTGGTGGAGAAACTGCTGACCAACTGGATGTCCATCTGTCTCTACACATTCCTCAGGGTCAGTAAGAGCAGGAAGAGAGGTTTCTGTTCAAATTGTTGGTGAGAAATTTGTTGGGAACTTGAGACAAATTGTGTGATTTTTATGCCATTCAGACCAGTTTTTCTCCAAAGGAAGGTTGTCTTACAAAAATGAGAAAATCGTCAACTTTTATGGTTTTGTGTCGGGTTGTTACATTCATGAAAACAGCTTGAATTGATCATTTTAATTAATTTGAAGCAATCATAAATTATTATTATCGTTTTTATTGTTGTTGATTTAGTAGAAATAGTTAGTCTTCTCTGAAGACCCTGAAGGCCCAGACGACTTGGCTAGACATTCCTGAACCTTAGAATGTCCAACTCATTTCATTTTAATAACTTTCAAATTCCTTGTTATAAAGTAGAGACAGGGAGTCAGTTTATGACCAGCTGGTTGTTGTGCTGGAGGTCAAACTGGGCTGGTTCATCCTTTGACCAAAGAAGTTCGATTTATAATTGCAGATCCATCATGGATGGATAAATGAATTGATGGATGATTCAAGGGTATCTAAAAAAAACCATAGCTGAAGAGCAACTTAGAAGTTTAGATCTTTTCTTTTTGCTTCTCTAATGTCTGAAGTCAGACTTGATCAAAGTCAATAAATGATTTTTATGTGTATAATAAGGAAATTACTTCAGGTTTAAAAACCAGCCCCTTGTTCTACCCTTCACTTCATCCAGAGGATCTGGACTCTGTTGAGAAACAATTACTTCATGGAGGCGTGGATTGTGTTGAAGTTTTAAATTTCACCCAGTCCGTGACATATGTAATGCACCAGTTTGACGCTATGAAGCTTACCTGAAGTTGCCTGCGCTGTGAACAACCATCCTCCTCTACGAAGAGAGAAGTGCCAAGCCGAACGAGGCGGCTGTTTAAAGTTAATTCAATATTTGGAAGCGTGGCCAACAGGGATTAAACGGCTTTGTTCACTTCCTGCTAAAACTACAGGCAGACTACAATTCTAAAACAGAAATCGATGTTATCGTTAACAACTCTACCTTCTGTCCACTGATTGGTAGAAAATCTACCGGAGACTATCCAAAAGGATCAAGACCAGAAAGATTGATCAACGGAATCCAATACATTTTTTAATCAAACTTTTAAACATAATTTTTTAGGGAGTGATGAATAAAAAACTCAGCAGGATTTTCAGTTACGTGCTTGGGGAAAAAACAGTAATTTATCCTTCTTTCACTTTACTTTGTGCTTGTCTGTCACAATCAACCCCAACTTTTTGTAAGTGGCAGGAAGGTTTTTGCAAGGCACTGCATTCTTCATCTGATGAAGACCTAAACGCCTTTTGGTGTGCATGTGTTGCCCTGGCGACCTGTCCCAGGACCCTGTGAGCAGCAGCGGCTTTAGATATTGACTCACTCGGACGTTAGTTCAGGTTTCTCTCTGTGCTTGTATTCAGGGAGCGGCTGAAAACAAACCAGAACCTTAACAGCTTGTCCTTGTCTGGGCCCTTCACTCTCTCCTCCAGAGTGTGTTTGGCCAATACTAATATCTTTGTGTGTGTGTGTGTGTGTGTGTGTGTAGGACTCTGCCGGCGAGTCTCTGTACATGCTGTTCAAGGCCATAAAACACCAGGTAGATAAAGGGCCGGTGGACGCCGTAACTCGTAAGGCCAAGTACACTCTGAATGATAACCGTCTGCTGCGGGAGGACGTGGAGTACAAGACTCTGGTGAGAATGAGCTCTGTCATCCTGGGGAACATTCCCATGACCTTCAGCAGGTTGAAGGATTCTTCCCCAACCCTTCCTCCCCTCCCCCATTGCTTCTTGGCCTCCAGACGCTGAACGTGTTGGTGCAGGGTGGAGGAGTGAGCGAGACCCAACCGCTGCCTTCCAAAGTGCTGGACTGTGATACCATCACCCAGGTGAAGGAAAAGCTCCTGGATCAGGTGTATAAGAGCACCTCCTTCTCCCATCGGCCACACGCCGACTCCCTGGACCTGGGTGAGTATACACACACACACACGAACAGCTGGCCCCTTCGCCCTGAACACATCTGCTGCTTCCCTCCAACAGTATCTGGGGAAGGATAAGCAGAAGTTCAATTTCAATGTTCACGCAATTTCAAACTATTGAGCTGTGGCGCCCCCTACAGCAAAAGAAACATAACTGCGTTACATGATCAGTGCCTGTCCAGTCACTCTTTTCCTGCGCCCCTTGTGTCTGCTGCTGCTGCTGCTGTTCTCTCAAGGAGTTTTTATTGATTCCAGTTTGCTATGAAAAGTGAGCAAATAAAATTTACAGTCCGGATCTCAAAGACAAATGCCGTTCGGAAACAATTTAGTTTCACATCTGGAAGTGGCACAAGTCTGAAAAAATCTGACTTGTGCCACAGGTTCAGACCTGTTCAGACCTGACATGTCAGACATGGTTCACGTTTACCTGCTGACCTGAATTGTTCCCTGAACTGCCGTCCCAATATCGCCCCCTGCAGCTGTGTAGCAGCAGCACACCTCACCCTCCAGCAGGACGCAGCACAAGGCAGCAGTGAGATCTCAGTGTTCGTCCACTGACCTCAATCACACTGAGAACTGGTTGATGAGTTTTATAAATATGATACATTTCATGATAAAAAGCCTAATGAAAGATTCTTCTGATATCTGCATCGGTAACTCTGGGTGCTGCCATGGTTTTTTTCTCTCCTGCTGTCTTTAATTCACCTTTAACTGATTTCAGTCTGAGTGTAAAAACTGGCAGCAATACTCAAAAAGGCATCCCGTCACTCCAAACACACCCAGCAGCTCACTGGTGAACGTGGTTCATCTTTGCGTATTTGATGGCACCTTTATTCATGAATAGAAATTAAACAATGTTTATGCTGATATTGCATTTGAGGGAGAGTTGAGTATAACAACACCCTGCTGCTCCTGTTCAGAGTGGAGGTCTGGTGTTGCGGGCCACCTCATCCTGTCGGACGAGGACCTGACGTCTGTGGTCCAGGGCAGCTGGAAGCGCCTCAACACCCTGCAGCACTACAAGGTGACGCCCCCTCGGCCAGAGCCGCCCTGTTGGGCCGCCCGAACGGAGGCCCTAACCGCCGCTGTGTGTCGTTCCAGGTCCCCGATGGTGCGACTGTGGCACTGGTGCCGCGACACACCAAAAGCATTCACCATGACAACCATGATTACATCGCCGGAGAGAGTGAGTTCCTTTGCAGAAATCATTTGGGTGATGGAGCAGCAGCTGCTGCAGCGGCGCTCTGCTCATCACTGGCATCCCGTTGTGTGAACAGAGACTCCCATGCTGGAGGATGCAGACGAGGGCGGCGTGAAGCTGTGGCACCTGGTGAAGGCCAGCGAGGAGCCGGAGCTTCCTAAACACCGCCGAGGGAGCTTAAGGGAGCGGGAGCGGGCCAAGGCCATCCCTGAGATCTACCTCACCCGCCTGCTCTCCATGAAGGTACACACACACACACGCCTACACACTCTTTGGGGCGATGGCGGTATTTCATCCTGCTGTCTGTGGGATCACCGCTTCAATTCCCGCTCCGTCTGCCTCTGTCATTGTGTCCTTGAGCAAGACACCTCGCCTTCCTTGCCTGCTGGTGGTGGAAATGAAATGGCAATCTCACTTCTGGTAGCTGTGGCTACAGTCTAGTAGCTTACCACCATCAGTGTGTGAATGTGAATGACTGATTTCATTGTAGAGCGTCCTTTGAAGGTTGAAAAGCACTAAATAAGTCAGATTTCATTTCATTTCTTTGCATTGACTCAGCAGCAGAACCAACTCTGATCCTGGTACTGGTAGCGTTGGTTATGCTGGTACCTTCATAATCCCACATGGTGACTTGATCCTGCTGCTTGTTTTCTGTTGACTCACTCTTATTAGCCTGTTAGTCGGCACGTTACACCAGGTAACACGGTTACCAACATATTGATGTCAGGCGATATAAACCGGCAGCGTAATCTTCCAGAACACCACGTGATCCTGTGATCCATTGTTGTCCTTAAATACGATGATCTGGTTTGATTTTCAATCTGTTTGTCCCTCCTTTGTGTCTGTCAGGGGACGTTACAGAAGTTTGTGGACGATCTGTTCACAGTGATCCTCAGCACCAGCCGTCCCGTCCCGCTAGCCGTCAAATATTTCTTTGACCTGCTGGACGACCAGGCGGGACAGCACAGCATCACCGACCCGGAGACCATCCACATATGGAAGACTAACAGGTAGGCGGGGGGAAAGGGCCAGGCGGGATGTAAAAACCCGAGCCAACAGGTTCCACTGACCGGAACATTCTGTGGTGTTGAAATTGTTTCAGAGAAAAGAAAGCTCATCTTAAAAGTGAAGTCAGAGATGGAACCTGGTTGATTTAGATTGGATCTGAACTCAGCTGACCCCAGAGTTTAACCTGCTCGCTTAGGAAATGTGCTCAAACCTCCCAGTGACAAAGGAGACGCACAACACCGACGACTTACTGATCCGAACCACGATAACAGCTAACATACGACAATAAAAACAGTTTGACATTTTATCTCCGTGATCCTCTGGTGTTTGTTTTGAAGCCCTTTTTAACTACAGGTCTGAACTTTAGCAGAGCCACATGTTAGCACCATTATCTGCACAATCAGTTGCAACATCAGCTGATGGTGCAAAGATGGATTCTTCATAAATCAATAAAATTATGGCCAAGCGGTCTCTTTAGTCAGAGGCTTCTTCAGATTCACTGTAATACATACCACTACAGGAAATCCATCGCAATATACAATAACTCTTTGAAGTATTTGAATTAATATAAGTTACAACAATATTTAATTTATATTTGAATTTGAATCAGCTGCACCTGGAGCATCAATATAAGTTAAATTATTACTCAACACAGTTTTACACTTTACCCTAATATTCACTATGCTAGTGTTTTGTAAGTAACTTTCATCATTTGATATAATGTTGGAATAAGTCCCTTTTTGAAAATGAGAGTTTATTTCCCCTGTACAGACGAAGGTCAAGAAGAAAGAGGTCAGCCCCAGGCTCTCAGCTGCACCTGCAGTAAACCGATCTGTGTGCCGTTCTGTTTGTCTCCAGCCTCCCTCTGCGTTTCTGGATCAACATCATTAAGAACCCTCAGTTCATCTTTGACGTCCAGGTGTCTGACCACGTGGACGCCGTCCTCTCGGTCATTGCTCAGACCTTCATGGACTCCTGCACCATCGCTGACCACAAACTGGGGCGGGTGAGGCTTCGCTCCTCTTTCACTCATCCACTTCAGATGCTTCCTGGATGTGATTGTTTCTCTCTCTCTCTCCCTCTGTCTCTCTTGTGGATCAGGATTCTCCCATCAACAAGCTGCTGTATGCCAGAGACATTCCCCGCTACAAACAGATGGTGGAAAGGTTTGCTCCGCTTTAGCTCGCAGCTCTTTGGTTAAAAGCTGCTTCAGATAGATCAGCATAGAAAGGAATATTTCTTATGAATGAAATTCTAAACTACTCCAGTCAAACTTGGATGTCATGATATTGGTTGCTGCAGGTACTACGCCGACATCAGGCAGACTATATCAGCCAGCGACCAGGAGATGAACTCGGCGCTGGCCGAGCTGTCCAGGGTGAGTGGAGCCTCACTTCCTCTCCCGCAGGACGGCAAGCTGCTCGGCACCGACTCACCTGAAGGCTTTGTGTTTCAGAACTACTCCGGAGAGCTGAACTACCTGGTGGCACTGCACGAGCTCTACAAATACATCAACAAGTACTACGACCAGGTGGCGTCCCACACCCAGACCCACACTGCTGAGAATGAGTTTCTGCTTAGGAAAATGCTTCATTTAAGATTAGAAAATTACATTTTTTATATATGTATATATAGAAATGTGGGCTTAATGAAAAGTATGTTTAATACCTGCTCAGATTTTTTTTTTTTTTTTTTTTTTTTTGAAAAGCTACTTTACTTGACAAAACAAATCTTATCGGAACCAGAGATTGTAATTCATCCCATCTGACTCCGTTTCTGCTTCTATGTCACATCTACATGTTTCAGATCGTCAAAGAAAAGAATATCAGACAAGGAGTAAACACCAACCCTAATGACTTTTTGTTATCGAACATCCGCAGTGGAATCAAACTGAACTCCTTTCCAGACGGACATCTTGCTGTCCGAGCACAGCCTGCTCAGATAAATGCTTCGTTTCACCCCCAAGATCAGAACATGTTTCTATAGGCAGAAAAAGCTTGAACTCAAACGTATGTCCAGATGTTAGGATTATTCATGAAATTCTTTAAAATTGAATATTATAAAAAAAAGTTGAGTTATTTAGGTGATTTCATTCCCACAGTTGAAACTCAGAGAGTTATGTGTCTTACGGATTTATTTCTGTCGAGTTTGGCTTACAGATACTGAAAACCTAAAATTATTATATATTCTCAAAGTGACAATATTGCATAAAGTCAATTTAAAAACAGTGTTTTTTTATGTATAAGTGGTGTCACTGAAAACAGTCTCTGCAACGCCTCATCCCCTCTGTGCTCCTTTAGCAAGAGTTACTGAAACGATGCGTTTAGGAGTAGCGGTTCTTTTAGGCTAACCGCCGCTGCGCCGCTGCACTGTTACTGGACAGAGACCAGAGGCAGGCAGAGTGGCCAAAAACTGAACTCAAAAAAGAGAAGCACTACTTCAACATATTTTTCAAGTAGCCATCCAAGAAATTATTCAAGTATTTGGCATTTGGTAAAAAAAGTCTATGCAAGTAACTGATCAAATGATCAATCATTTAGTATTTAAAAATTACATCATCAGGCGGAGCAAAATATAAAAATTAAGTGGAAATTTTGGTATTTTAAGGATGAAAATGATAATTAATATAAGTAACAAAAAAACCCAAAACAAAATCAAGCCAATATTTTTTTTTCCCCAAATCAGTTTCCTTCAACAGAGAAACCTATGAAACTTTAACAAACACTGCAGCTGTGTGTCTGTGTCTGGTGAATTTTGCATTAAAACACGTTTGTTCTTCATCCAGTGGGTCGAGAATCCAGAGATTTTAAGTTATTCCACTGAGCTGACCGACCTAGTCTGGAGTTGCCCTGCTCCCAGATGGAGTGTCGCTAACCGTTTGCCGTCTTGTCATAATCTCGGCAGATCATTACAGCTCTGGAGGAGGACACCACAGCCCAGAAGATGCAGCTGGGCTACCGGCTGCAGCAGATAGCTGCTGCTGTGGAAAACAAAGTCACCGACTTGTGACAGAAGAGACTCTTTCTGCAGCAACTTCACTCCAGCTACTCCAGGTGTCCTGAGTAGAAAAGGGACAAAACAAAAAAAAAGCTGACAATAGAAGACGCCTGGACAGATGGAAGCAGGACTGAGGTTTTTATGTTTTTCATTCTGCTGAGGTCAAGCCATGAAGAGGAGAACCTGAGCTGATCTGAAGACTGATCACGTGGGATCTGTTACTTTCTCCAGAGTCAGTTTAAGGACGCAGCTCTTATTCTTTGTGTGCTTGCTGTATGCTGCTGTATGGTCGAGTGTGTGTGTGTGTGTGGGCATGTTTTTCTGTTTGTAAGCTGTCTCATTTCGAGCTTAATGGTATTTAGTGCTGGAAGCAACACATTGGATCTTAATATAAAAGCTACTTTACTTTGAGAACTGACCTTAAGTTGTATTTTATATCTAGAAGTGAAAACAAAGCCTCGGTGTGACATAATCAAACATCAGTAGAATAAGTTGCTACCGCTCTACCTCAGCCCTCTGAGCTGCATCAGTGACGTTCGCTTTGTGCTTTTCAGCTGCTTCCATCCACTAAGTGCAGCAGCACTGCCCAGTTGTGCCCTCAGAACCAGCTTCAAACACACACACACATTCTTCACATTTCTGGTTTGGTTTTTGTTTGTTTGTTTTTTTTTCAAGTTTTGTAGAATCATTTAAAAAAAAAGTTTTTGTTTGTACACCTCTAGGTGTCCTTTTTTACAGTTTAACTTTAGTTTTAAATTGTGTCTCACTTTGCTTGACTGGATCGTCTCTATCAGAGGCAGAACTACTCTATAGATCCTGTCTGTGCATTTCCTGTATTGAGCGGCACTTTTTCATACGCTGACGTTTTATATTTTCAACAAATACTCAGATCAGTAGGGGTCAGATTTGTTGTTCTTAGTTAATGGCAGCTGCTGTATAGGATATTCATTAAAATATTTATTCAACAAGATGCCAACTTCACTGCTGATCTGATCACAGCTGGCTCGGAAAGAAGCCGATGTTTAATGGCCAACACCTTCCACCAGAATCCAAGATAAAGTGAATGGACAGCATTTTTATTTTAATTTTTTTTTCCAGATGGCTCATTCATCTCTGTACTTTGCAAAACTTTGTACTACGACTGATCTCATCAGAAAAGCAGCCTGCAGGTCTCTAGCGACATTCCCAGACAACTTCTGTTTATCACTGTTCAGACGGAGTGAAGCTCACCGGTACCGACCCGATGGAGGACTAACTATTAGACACATTCGGCGATGTAGAGCAGGCTCTGCAAGGAGCAGTTTTAATGTTTCACATTTTGTGTTGCTGTTGTTGTACATATTGATCCGAAATGTAACCATAGCGATTTAACCTGTTGATTGAAGCAAAATGTCCACAGCTATAATAAAGTATTCCTAAAATAATGATCAGATTTCTTTTTTGAAAGTATCATTCACTTCCAGTGCAGTTTCACTGCAACCAATGAGCTGCTGCAGGTGAACTTCCGACAGGAAAAATGTCTCTACAAACAGGAAGTCAATTTTCTCTCTGGAAGGACGTCAACTCAAAGCCGAGGCTCTACACGTCCAACTAGACAAGGCGTTCCCAGATCTGGAGGAGCCTTGAAAATAAAAACGACAGATATAGTTCTGAATTTCCAGTCTTCATTTAAAAGTCTACTTTACCATTTTCCATTCACTGGCTGATACATTTAGTGTCAAAAGTGGCTCTAAATGGATTGGGACTGCATAAAAAGTGCATAAAAAAAGAAAGATCTTGAGGAGACTAGATGAGAAGTCTTAACGCTTACAAGTAAATATAACTAATAAAAGTTATTAGTTATTACCCCTCGTCTCATTAAAAACCCTAGAACAAATAGTGAATAGATTCAAACGTACTAGAATAGATTTCTTACCACTAGATGTCACTGTGGCGTTTTTTCCATAACCCCAGATGTGGCCTCTGGAATCTGGCAGGAGGACAAAGGAGAATATGGCAACATGATGTAAAAGCGTTTTTCATAAATCATGAAAATACACTTTAAAGTAAACATTAAATGAGGCTTTATGTTTTTGACTCATTCTTTAAACTTTGCATACAGTCCAACAAATATTAGTCTAATATTTGCTGTTATTATATTAAAAAAAATCATAAAGTATCAAGTAACGGGGTTGAACCCACTGACTGGCTTAACAACAGTCCAACCTTCAACCTCGTAACAAAACAGGTTGAACGTTTCGGGGTCGAAGATTTTCACTAAAAGTTGCCATAAGTCCACATCATCTGGGATAATGGAGCAACATATGTTATGACGAAAACAAGAAATTAATGTTTCAAACACAATTCTTTACTTTTTCCCAAACAACAATGAATATCATTTATATGCATAACAGTGTTGAAGAGATGAGCTTGACAATGACTATCTTTGGATTAAAAAAAATCAAATATAGACAAGAAACTTTCCTAACACTTAAATGTCTTTACAGTGTGAGCGAGAAAAGATGTAAGTGATGTCACTTCCAGGTTGCTGAGGAAATTGGACTGAACCATTATTTATAAAAATGAGGGATTGTTATGCTGTTATGGGGTTGAACAAAACTGGAGGGACATGATTAAAAGTGCGATTTTATAAATAATTCATGTATTTTTCCTCATATTTCTTTTATTTAGGTTAAAGTATACTAAAAACTGTTCATAATAGTAAAAATAACTTGCAGTTACTGGCTATTTTTGTTCTATATTCAGTGAAAAATTAACATTGGTCAGCGGGGACATGCTCATTTGGCTGACCTCTATGCTTCAACAACCCATAAAACTTTTCAAAACATAATTTTTGAAATACTTTTTAAAGACATGGATATTTCAATTTCTTGATTTTCTCAAAAAATGTGGCTTGAAATATGAAATTTTTTTGGATAAACCTGTGAGACACAAAATGCAGCGAATTTAGAGAATGACCCTGATGCTGTCATCCGTCAGGTGATAAATGTCAAAATAAAGGGATAGAAGCCAAACAGGAAATAGTCAGATGGACCTTGTTCATCGGTGGCATTTGGACTTAACATTGTTGACTTCACTCTTAATTCAGTATGTGAACAATAGTGTATGTTAAAAATTAAAATGCTGTCAGTAGCATGTGTGGTATCACAATCGTGTTGAACAATAAAAGTCATAATAATAATAAAAGTTACAATAAAATTAATAACGTTAAAAAAATGGCTTAAAAAAGGCTAGAAATAAAACAAACAATAACGATAAAGGTTATTAAATTATCGATGAACTTAGTGATAAAAATAAAAGTCATGATGAAATTGATAAAACAATAAAATTAGCAATACAATTATAAAAATAATAATTGTGATAAAAATAACTACAAATTTAAAAATAAAATAGATAAAAGTTACAACGGAATTCACCTTTATAAATCTATATTTCATAAAGCTTACACAATGTTATCACAGAATAATTGAGCATTGTGAATTACTTTGTAACTGGAAAAAAAATCTCCCAATCTGTGTGACTGAAAGTTTTCTTAGTTTATTTTTTTTTTCACATTGTCCTTCCAATAAATACTTCCACTGATCAAATAAATATATTGGCATAAACAAAAAAAAATAAAGCATTTTAAATGCAATACAATCTCTATTTTGAACATTTGTTGTGTGCTGCTCCGTTTGCACAGAGTGGAAATAGAACGTTCATCATCAAAAGACACTGACAACAGAGGTGATGACATCATTCTAATACATCATAGGCCTCTTTGAAAAAAACATTTGACTAACACCCTTCATAACTGTTCCCACATTCTACTGAGAGAGATTCCTTTTGAGAGAGTTAGTTGAATTTTGACTGAAGCCACACGTTGATCTCAGCCGAGAATTAAACATGCAGCAACAGGAGATTAGGACTGATTTTGAAGCTTTTGAGGCAAAACTTTCATGGGAAGACATGGTCGAACTTAACATCCAAGTTGACTATGATGCCATTATTTTCCCCATGGAGAGTGACGCAGAAACATCTTCTGCCAGATTTGAGATTTCCCCCTCAGGGGGAGCCCAGCAGGTAACATCTTCTGCTGGATTAAAGATTTCTCCATCAGGGGAAGCACAACAGGTAACATCTGCCGGATTAGAGATTTCTCCATCAGGGGAAGCACAAGAGGTTACATCTTCTGCCGGATTAAAGATTTCTCCGTCAGGGGAAGCACAAGAGGTTACATCTTCTGTCGGATTAAAGATTTCTCCGTCAGGGGAAGCACAACAGGCAACATCTATCAGATTAGAGATTTCTCAGTCAGGGGAAGCACAAGAGGTTGCACCTTCTGCCGGATTAGAGATTTCTCCGTCAGGGGAAGCACTAGAGGTTACATCTTCTGCCGGATTAGAGATTTCTCCGTCAGGGGAAGCACTAGAGGTTACATCTTCTGCCGGATTAGAGATTTCTCCGTCAGGGGAAGCACTAGAGGTTACATCTTCTGCCGGATTAGAGATTTCTCCGTCAGGGGAAGCACTAGAGGTTACCTCTTCTGACGGATTAGAGATTTCTCTGTCAGGGGAAGCACAACAGGTAACATCTTCTGCCGAATTAGAGAGTGCTCTCTCAGTAGAAGACCAGCAGGATTCAAATTCCTTTGCTGACCCATTGCTGGTCAACTCAGTGGAAATCCACCAACCATGCAACCCATTTCCAGTTTTTCTTCCTCTTCCTTCAACCGATCTGGCGCCAGGCTCATACCACCCTCACCAGGATTTCCAGTATGGTTCCTCAAACAGGGAGTTGACAGAGGCCTTTTCTAGATATGAAGCCCCCCACTGTCAACATCCCAAGCAGAGTAGAAACCCCCATAATATCTCGGCATTTAACCACTACTCTAGGTACATCGAACAGGCTACCAAACATATCAGCAGTCTCACGAAGCAGGTGTACGACCTTAAGAAGCACCTCCAACTTAAAACTTTTGATCTTGAAGAGGAGAGAGAACAAAGAATCAGAGTTCAAGTAGAATGTACAGCCTACCTGAAAAAGATCATGGAACTGGAGGAAACTTTAGAGAATGAACGCCATATGAAAGACAAATGTGAACAGGAAGAGGAGGAGCAAGAAAGATCTGTTGCGGAGGACATTCCCAAAGCAGCAGTTTCTGAGGACCTTCTTAATGAGATCAATTTCCTAAAGAAGCAAGCTGAAAAACATGACTTAAACAATGCAATGCTGGAAAAAGCTTTGGTAGAAGAACGCCAACTAAGACTGAAATGTGAGGACAAGCTCAAGACTTACCTTGGACTTGACACCAAATGCAAGGAACAGGAGAAAAAAATCCAATCTATGCAAAGTTACATTGTAAATCTGACTGTAGAGCTTAACCTTGCTTTAAAAGATGACGATTACAAAGTCCCCTATCAAAAATACTGCTCTAATCGATCAGAGGTCTCCACGCCATCAGAGGTCTCCACGAAATCACAGATCTCCATACCACTAGAGGTCTCCAAGCCATCAGAGGCCTCTACGCAATTACAGGAGTCCATCGTAACAAGCCACCGTGCAAACACACGGCTTCATACAATTAGTGGCTCCCAGCAACACAAAGGCCACCACCCAAATGGAAACTTCAATGGAAACAAAAGAATTCCACCTTATAGAGGCCCCCAGGGAAACCCAGTGTTTCACACAAACCAAGGTTTCTATCCAAGCCCAAGCCAATATTCAAACACAGTTTATCATCCGAAACAAGGCCATTATCCAAACCCACGGCGGTATCCAAACTCAGGCCAATATGCAAACCCAGGCCCAAATCCAAATACAGGCTTCAATAGAAACAGAAGACATCCCACTAAATAGTACTAAATAAACACCTGTGAGGTGCAAAGACACAATAATGAACATCACAGAAAAAAAACATTAAGAACACACACACACACACTCAAGTTTCAGCTATATTTTATTGTCCTATGTTACAACTGTCATAAATAGGCTTTTCAGACTAACACGGTATCCCTTGAAACATGCAACATGTACATCAGGCTAAAAAGTACGATAAACCTGCAACTACTTTTCAAAGTAATCTTGGTAAGCTGCAGGCTGCACGGTGGCACAGTGGTTAGCAATGTTGCCTTAAAGCAAAAAGGTTCCAGGCTCGAAAACCAACCTGGGTTCTTTCTGCAAGGAGTTTACATGTTCTCCCCGTGCATATGTGGGTTCTCTCCGGGTACTCCAGCTTTCCCACACAGTCCAAAACATGGCAGGTCTCACATGATAAACTAATTGGTCTCTCTAGAGTCCCTTTAGGGTTATGTGGTTGTTTGTTTGGTATGTCTCTGGGTTGCTCTGTGATGGACTATAACCTGTCCAGGATGCACTCAACCTTCCCCCAAAAGCAGAAAAATTCCAAATAAAAGCAAATAACTGAAAAGAAAAACAAAACAAAACAATGACGAACATTAAACAGAAGCAAAACAAATAGTTCAGCTGTTAGTGTAAACTTGCAGTTTTATAGATAGCTAGATAGTCACCTAAAGCAAGCTAGCAGGCTATCTCAATAGATGGATGATTGATTAATAGTGTTATCAGAAAGATATGCATTCTAACTGGCTTTGATGTTTAATGTTCATCATAGCTATCACAGCAGATAGCTATGCTGTGACAATCTATGATAAATAGCTAGCTACATACTTAGGATGGATGGATAGCAATAATCTATCCATCCATCCATTGATAGCTGAACTGATCAATCACAAAAGTTGCTATCTATGGTATCCATTTATCTTTCAGATATGCAGATACCACAGGTAGATACAACAGGTAGACACCACAGGTAGATACCACAGGTAGATACCACAGGTAGATACCACAGGTAGATACCACAGGTAGATACCACAGGTAGATACCACAGGTAGGCACCCAGGGGACAGGAAAGCTCAACACGTAGTTACAGGAGGTGAATACGACAGGTAGGTACCGGAGAAGGATAGCAGAGGTAAGTACAGGAGGTAGACAGTGGAGGTATGTACCGAGGAAGATACGATGCGACAGGTAAGGTACGGGAGGTGGATGCGACAGGTAAACTATCGAAGGTGGATGCGACAGGTAAAGTACCGGAGGTGGATGCGACAGGTAAAGTACCGGAGGTGGATGCGAATGGTAAAGTACCGGAGGTGGATGCGACAGGTAAGGTATTGGAGGTGGATGCGACAGGTAAGGTATCGGAGGTGGATGAAATAGGTAAGGTATCGAAGGTGGATGCAACAGGTTAGGTATTGAAGGTGGATGCGACAGGTAAGGTATCGGAGGTGGATGCGACAGGTAAGGTATCGAAGTTGGATGCGACAGGTAAGGTATCGGAGGTGGATGCGACACGTAAGGTATCGGAGGTGGATGCGACAGGTAAGGTATTGGAGGTGGATGCGACAGGTAAGGTATCGTAAGGTAGATGCGACAGGTAAAGTATCAAAGGTGGATGTGACAGGTAAAGTATCGAAGGTGGATGCGATAGGTAACGGATAGATGGTGGATGCGATAGGTAAGGTATCGAAGGTGGATGCGATAGGGAAGGTATCGAAGGTGGATGCGATAGTTAAGGTATCGAAGGTGGATGCGACAGGTAAGGTATCGAAGGTGGATGCGACAGGTAAGGTATCGAAGGTGGATGCGACAGGTAAGGTATCGGAGGTCGATACGACAGGTAACGGATAGAAGGTGGATGCGATAGGTAAGGTATCGAAGGTGGATGCGATAGGGAAGGTATCGAAGGTGGATGCGATAGTTAAGGTATNAAGGTGGATGCGACAGGTAAGGTATCGAAGGTGGATGCGATAGGTAAAATATCAAGGTGGATGCCATAGGTAAAGTATCGAAGGTGGATGCGACAGGTAAGGTTTGTTTTAATATGTCTTCGTAATGTAATGTTTATCAAACCATTTTGGAAATTTGCTAATAGAAAATTAGCTTTATAGCGACCATGAACAGTCCAATTCAACAGCTAAACATTTATGTTGTTGTCTTTGTCTTTGTGTGAAACTGAGTTTGAACTTCAAATGAGTTGATTGTCATGGTTGGGTCTGTATATTTCTGAGGTATTTTGGTTTCAAAACGCCGTGTTAGATAACATTTGATAAGAATAATTAAAACTTCTCAGTGTTTGACATTGTGTAGGAAAATGCTGCTGTATGGATGAGCTGCTCTAAGCTGGAGTAGGTTTTTTGCTGTTTGCTGTTGATAATTTATGTGGCTAAAGCAAACAATACTTTTACATCAACTCATAAGCAGTGATGACAGTAACGTGTTAAGTCAGTTACTGACGTCTGAGTTGTGGAGCTGCAGGAGGAGCTCTGTGCGCTGCGCCAAAACGCAGGGCCGTAACGCACAACCTGGAGGCTGGGGGGAGAGAGGGGGCTTTAAAATCCTTCTCAGAGTTTTCCAGACAACAGTGGACCACACAAAAACACACACAAATTGTAAAGTAATACTAAGATTTCTTAGTATCCTATTTTCTGTTATTTTACTGCCCCCTTGTGGCAGTATTTAAGTTAGGTTTTGTTTTCGTTAAAATTAAGCCTGTCTAGCATTTTCGACCTGCAACGTGGCAGAGCAACAGTTTGTTTCAAGCCTCAAGTATCTTTGTTCGTAAGTAGTGTTATTGTGCTTAAATGTTGTTTGACATAATTTGTCTGCTATTTAAGTTTTTTGTCATCTTTAACCTTGTTAAATGTGTCCAGCCTTCGTGGCACTACGTGTAAAAATTATGTCTTTCATTTGGCAATGTCTGACTTGAGACGTGCAAACTGTCCATGTTTGGTTCTTTTTATGCTTATTTTTCAGTTTTACAAAAAATTTAAGTTCAGACGCCTCAACGTTTGGAGTTCTTTTTTCGCTATCTGTCTAACGCAGTTCAGCACATCTGTTAAGGACAGAATACAAATTACTAACATTTTTTTAAAATATATATACTATTGTAACCAATTAAACAATCTCCCCTTCAGTTCAACCTTAAAAGTGGAGACACATTGTTGATGCTACGTTTATAAAATTACTTACAACTGAGTATTGGCAAAGATCAATGCCATTTTCACAGGTGGCAGAGCGTTGTTACTTTTAATGTAACTTAGTTACTTTCCGAATCAAGTAGTCAGTAATCTAAGTTACTTTTTCAAGGAGTAATCAGTGATCCGATTAAAGTTACTTTTTTCAAAGTAACTATGCCATCACTGATTCTGACCCATTGACAGCCTGTTTTCATCTAGTGCTGTAAACATTCATCATCTATGAGACTTGAGTAGTTATATAATCGGGGAAAAAAAGCACTGAAGAAGAGCTAAAAAATTAGTTTCACCATCTGAACCATGGTTACGGAGCCCCCTAGGGGACATGGGGAATTTTTTTTCTTTTGCGTTCCCTCGCAATACTGTACTGATCAGTTATGCGGCATAATTGAATACTGTACAATTATCGATTTATTCCATTTTGATTATCAGGCTCCAAACTTTGCAAGGACTGACCACCCCGCTCACCGCTTCCCAATACACACAAAGTCAGCAGCCAGTAACCTTCAATTCATACTTGATGACGTCACGCCCACATCGACACACCCACCACCTGTATCAAAACCGCTCCTGTTATATTAATAATTACTTATTTCATTCATATGGCTCTTACAGAGCCTCAGTGAAAATGTGTTTATTATTATTAACTCTTTGGTCCAAAACACTGATTGAAAGTCGATTTATTTACTGCATGTTTATGTCTGTTAATGTTGAGATGGAACTGAACATGAAAACGGCCCTTTAAACCATTCAGACAACCAGCACAATAGAGACACAATCAAAACTGTCAGATGACTGATTACCCCGTGATAATAACTCAGAAATAGTCCAAATTAAAGAAAGAAAAAGATATAAAACTTCAGATATTTCACAGAGATATTAACATTCATGGAAAAACCTCACATAACCTTATATTAAAGCAGAAAGTACCATGGCCACCGTAAGAAAGGCTTACAGTATTCAATCATGCCGCATAACTGATCAGTACAGTATTGCGAGGGAACGCAAAACTTTTGCGAGGGAACGCAAAAGAAAAGAAAATCCCCATGTCCCCTAGGGGGCTCCATACGATGGTTCAACCCAACAAGAAAACTAACTATGGTTTAGTTTATCTAACAGCAAAGAAAATAATAAGTAGGCCTGGCATGATAACACATTTTGCTGGATGATAAATTGTCCCAGACGTTAGAGTTAAATGATAATATTGATATTGAGACCATTTTCAAGTAATATAATGGTAATGGCATAATGACGCAAGAACATATTCTCAAAAATCAACAAACTTTAAATTCTAATGAACATTTAACACTGAAATGGGAAGATTTTTATGTCTTCCATTTTAGACAAATTAACAACACAAAAGCAATAAATAAAATGAATTAAGTCTCTATATACAAAATTGTCCTTCAAAAAAGAGCCTAGTTGAGACCAAAGAACTGAAGACTTTTGTCACCCTGTATTTGGTAGAAAGAGAGAAAAGAGAATAATGGAAATTATTGAGCTCATTTCAATTTAACATGTGGGACAGGCCTAATAATAAGTTTCTTTGCATCATTGGTGCCATTTACTTGGCTTATGCTGGGGAAACCTGAGCTGAACTAATCATTTTTAGTAACTTAGTTTATTTACTACATCCAAATTGTTCTCACAGAGTCTGGAGACAAAATGATCCAAAATGTCTCGGCCTTCTGCGATGTTTATTTGAACAAAATTAAATATGGTAGATAAAAAATAACTGACCTCCTGCAACAAATATTCTGTATTCAAGTCAGTTTGCAAAGTGCGAGCTGATCTATGATCGGCATATAACACCCTGTGGCTGCGTATTAAAGCTGGCTGCAGAAAGAGTAGAACCATAAATGTACAAATGGCAACCAAATAAAACAAAAAATACTGCACATGTACAGAAACTTGCAGAATATATAAAGTAGTTTTAAATTTGGATGTATTCACTTAAGACATGAAAATAACCTATGAAAGAAGGGAGTCGAGGGGTGTAAACAATGCAATTTGTAAATATATTTTAAATGAGCAATATTATGTAAAATTGACCTTTTTGAGCTTTACATTTGATCAAAATCATACCTGGAGTGTTGCTTTGATTCTGTCATGCATGTTTGAGAAATTCTTGTCCTCCTTGGAGCTGCAGCTTCCACCTCAGAGCAGCCCTCCCACCACTCCTTCAGACTAGCCAGCAGCAATTAGTAAACACCTGGTGGAACTGCACATCTGCTGAGCTCATTATATGAGCTACTTCTCAGTGAAAACATTGTTAAAGGGTTAATAGAGGAGCAATGTTGTGATGACTTCCTGAGTTTCAGGAAGAGACAGAGGCCCAGTTTCAAGGCGCTAAATCAAGACGTTTATCTGTCGTCACTGAAAAGAAAATGTACATGATATATGCAGCATTTTTATAACAACTGAAGGCAACAGTCATACAACGGAGCTGTGCTGCACCATTCAGGCCACTGAAATGAACTGAAAAAGTCCCACTCCGTGTTATTTCATTACACACTCATTACAGAAGTTTCATTGCAATCTGCAAATGCAGTGTTTTTATTTTACACAAATGTGCATACATCATCATTTTGACAAGTACAACTTTATTCCAAGGATCAAGAGGTTTCCGGGCAGAACATGGAAAAAAACAAAACATTCAGCATCAAGCAATTCACAATGAACAAGTTGGAGCATACCATTCTTATAAAATATAGAGCTTTAATTTATTAGTCAGCAACAACAATGGAAAAGGAAGATCTACACAAAACATAATATCACCTCTGTGCATGTTGTGTTCTCTTATCAGAAAGTGTGACATAAAATAAAACAACCAAAAACACAGACTTAAAAACCCCCAAAAGAAATATTTGTAAAAAAAAAAAGAAAAAAAAAAAGAAGGAATTTTGCAACCCTTGTGCTTTTTGATGATAAAGATTTAATCTTAAGCCTCTGGTTTCAGTTGGACTTTTAGGATTTTATTCGATTCTGGTGGTGAAGACAAAAACCACAGTGAAAGCAGATACAAACGTGGTGGACGAATTATCGATGGATCCATTTCATTCAGACTGTAAACCAGCCTGGAAAGACACTTTCAAAACGTTTTCCGTCTCAAATATCTGTGTTTAGCTTCTTCTAAATTATTTTTCTTTTCTGTAGAACAATCTTGCACATAAAAGCGACAAGAATTTCACTTCGGGTAGATCGGCTAAAGCAACTTTTCGGTAGCCTGGTTCTCTAAAGTGCAGGCATGGGCCAGTATGATTGAGACAATAGAATCACGTAAAAACATAATTTCACAGTAATATGGTGTCAAAAGGGGAATTCTAAAGAAAATGTTCAACTAAATCACATAAAAAAATGCAAATGCAAAAATACTTTTGGCTGAAAAGTTGCCCTCTGTTCAACTCTTTATAAAGCAACACTAGGATGTAGCTTCTGTTGGCTCAGATAGGCTGTGTATTTTACTAAGACATGCTAACTCTTAGTTTTTTGCAACTGTTTGTTTCAAAACACGATTAGCTTGAAGACACAGATTAAACTTTTTGAAGAGAGGTTCTGCAAAGCTGTATCAGTAACAATAACCTTGGCTGTTGTCAAACAGAGAATGTTCTGGTCATTTCACAACAATGTGTTTGTGTTTCTGAGCTGCTGTCTCAGTCCACCTGATGTAGCGTAGCATGGACAGGAGGCAAACTGAACAATACCCTCCTGTGACAATGGAGATACTTAATATCCACTAATGTAGTATTGTGTGAATATTTTTGGTTTGAGTTGCTTTTAATATCAATTAAGATTATTACTATTTTTTGCCTTTTTGAAATCTGGTTCCGATATGAAATCTGTCCTGATAACAGTTTCCCCAATTCCAAAAAAGATGAATCGGCTCCGATTCCAATCGGGAGTCTCTGTCATAGCAAACCGAACTTATCTAACGTTCTCCTCTGTTTCTGCAAAGGTCTAAAAATCAGCCTCTGTCCCTTTCTGCTCTGGTGCCATATCACTGACTGACAGACCCGCCACCCACAAGTCACGTCTGCATGCGCGCGGCTACCCCACTGCTGCCAACTCAGCAACTTTCATGCCACACTTGGTGACTTTTCAATCGTAATCAGCAGGTCAGGCTTTTGAAAAATCGTCCACAAAACTGCAATCGGTGCATTCCTACAAAAAATTCAAACCTTTGATGAAAAGAAAAAAAGAAGCATGATAGATGGGATTGTTCATAATTATGTCTTTGTTTCTATATCCAAAATAATTACACAGCTGACTGTCTTTTTTCATTGGTATTACCCAGTAACGTTTGGAAAGCATACACAGCTAACTGCTAGCTCACTGTAATAAGTGAGAGTGCCAGGAGAAAACCAGTGTCTTCTGAAACACCAGAATCTTTCATCCGGTATTTAAAATAGACCCATGCCCACAAGAGTGACAATTCAGAACAATAATTTCATTCTTTAATTATAAAGTTATTTACCAAATAATTTTACTGAAATTGATGTCAATGAAGAGTTGTACCGTGCTTTACACCGGAAACATTTTAAAATCCCAATGTTTTAAAGCATTTCTTCCCCTCGGCTTTTGCACTGAGAACCGTCGCGCTGCACACAACAGACAAGAAGCCCGACCGCGCGCTGCCTTATGGGAATTACAGGACAAACACAGGTTCATGCACACAATGAAAGCCAGCTTCCGGGTATTTTGGTTAGTGTCACAATATTTTCTTTTTTTTTTTTTTTACAAAGCTCTGTTGTGTGTATACTGTATAGGGTATTTTTTTCCACACATGAAGTCTCAAGAGGAAATGAATTGGAAAAAAAACCAAACTATTTTGTGCTCAGAACTGCTGACTGCAAACATTTGCTGCCTGACTGGAACAACTTTCACTGCGAGTCGGTTTTTGTTCTTCCACCTCATCTTGCCCACCTTGTGCTTGTTTGGTGTTTATTTATTTATTTTTTTGGCCCCTGCCAATGTCCCTTGAAAAATAAAACTAAATAATGCCCTTGTGTGCAAATCCTTATAGCTTGTACGCCTCAAAATCCACCCAAAGGAGGTCTGCGTTTGACGAAAGGGATGTCATGGTTACCGATTTAGATAGCTGGCGTGTCTGAACGTAGAGCAGCAGTTTGGGTACCGTCCCTCGAAAAAGTGTTCAAAAAGCTTGAATTTTTACACATTTTGTCACCATGTAGCTACAAACTTTTATGTATTTTATTGGTATTTTACACGGCAGATGGCATCAAAGCAGTGAATAACTGTGATGTGGAAGGAAAAGTACGCTCTGATTTAATAAAATCCAGTGCAAGAAAATGTCTACAGAACCGATGGAGCTAAAGTGAAGTTTCACATTCCAGCAAAACATTAACCTAAACTAAATGGTTAAATGGACTAAAGTAAAGACCAGTCATTATTGCACCTACCTCATAGACCACTCTGGTCTTCTGGTTCTAGACTATGAAGCAGCATTCAGCTTCTATTCTCCACAAATCTGGAACAAACTTCTAGAAAACTGCAAAACAGTCGAAACACTGAGGTCCTTTTAAACCAATGCTGTGGAACCACCTGCTTAGAGTTAACTGGAACATTGAGCAATATATTTTATGTATATTTGCCTGATTTTGATGATAACATTTGACACAATTTAATGTGTATTACGTGTTTCATAATTGGTTACTGTATTATGTACATAATTAGGCAAAATCTTGTTTCATTTTGCTGCAGCCAGTAAGCTCAATAAGCCAACTTCAATATCAACCTTTATCAACTCAGTAAAATCAATAATAAATAATCAAAATAATTGCTTTTGAAAACTGTGGACTTTGTGCATTATAGTACATTTAGTCAGTATGAATATGGTTTGTTTTTTATTTTCTTTCTCTGATTTTTTGATATTTTTGTTTTTGCATGTCTGATATTCTGGTGTATGATTTCTTTAATGTATTTTTGAAGATAAGAATTTGTCCTTGGTCAAATTACCTGGTTAAATCCAGGTTAATTAAAAGAAAAAAGTTTTTTATGATGTGAAGCACTCTGAACTGCCTTGTTCCTTAAATGTGCTGCACAAACAAACTTGACTCAAGTTTAGAATCTGTTGCAAGACTCAAAAATAGTTGTTCACAGATGTATCTCAGTTTCAAGTATTTAGCAAAGAATCTTTCCGTAAATCGATACTCAACGTTCCTCTCAAAACCATAGTTTAAAAAGGTGGTTCACTACAAAAACACAAAATCTTCCAAGTATTTTTGGTCTAGTTTCTAGTGGAAATATCTCTGAGCTGCTGTCTCAGTCCACCTGATGTAGCGTAGCATGGACAGGAGGCAAACTGAACAGTACCCGTGCCGGAAGAAAAACAGCGAGTGACTGAGGGTCATTGCGCGTAACGGAAACCCTGTAAATTCTAGACACTAACAGGTACCAT